>VZTA01012615.1:34554-50885 GCA_013398855.1 Mohoua ochrocephala | reverse complement strand
ACCAGAACCTGCAGGCGCGTTTTAAACACACAGGGAGGGATTGCCCATTGTCCATGAGTATCCCCAGAGTCCAGCCCACACATCCCATTGGCAGGGCATGTGTAGGTTTATATGGCTTTGTAGCTTACTGTGTATGGGGTTAATCTAAACTAGGGCTTTATTAAACCCTAATACAAATATTCAGTCTAGAGTGGTGCCCAGACTGTCTAAAGCTTCTTACCTTTTGCTTCCTCCCTCCCTCCTTCAGGCCTTTCTTTTTCTTACTTGTATTAATTGCCCCTTTTGTTTCTAATTTGGTGACTGAATTCTTTCTTGTTGTGTATCCAATACTGGTGTCCAACATTGCAACTAAATGGCTTTGTTTATGGGGGATTAGAAAGAAAACTCAAAGTCCCTGGCATGCAGCTGGTAAATCCCTGTGTTTTTCAAAGCATAGTTGCAAAAGGTGTTAAGAAGGTGCTTAGCATCTGCATCTACAAAATCGGAATGAAAACATAAAGCTGAGAGCCAATTTTTGTGCTCCAGTATGTGTATAATGCTTCTAACAAAACCCAGAGTCTTCCAATGAAGACAAACTGCAACTGTTTAACAGAGGCGACTAATCTGTGTTGGCCTCTGGCTTGTTTTTAAAAAGGGGGAGGCCCAAGGTGTTAAAATTTATGTGCTGTAGATTGTCAGCAGGGTGCATGAGGAATATAATTTTTTTTAATGTAAATTCTCATTTCTTTTAAATGTACTCTTTTGGTTGTAGCTGTAATTTACTGAATATTTCTGAATACACTAATGTATTTTTATTAAAGAATAGAAAATAGCTTCCTGCTGTTTGTGCATTACTTTTGGTGGTTTAATTAATTGTCTAGACTAAAGGTATGCTGTACTTCTTAGTACAGATGTCTCCTGCAGCTAAAGGCATGCATTTCTTGAAGGGATTAAGTAGCTATGAATGCTGGGGAATGAATGGACTTTGGAAACCTCCCAAAAATTTATTGTGTAATGATTTTTGTCATGGTGAAAGCTGTGGTGGCTGGAGTTCCAGGCAGAAAAATTAATCTCTTTCAACACAGCAAAACAATTCCTGAATACTTCTGTTGATGTTCCTCTTCAAGAGCAAACTTCTTGTAAACATTTGGGTTTTTTCTCCAGCTTTGGAGCTGTAGTCATTCCACATTAGAGAACTGTGGACTTCACAGTTTACTTGGGACACGAATGGAAATATTCTACCGATCATAAGAACTACACATGTTGCTGTATAAACTCAGTCAGGCTTGGACCTTGCTATGAGATTTGATACATACATAGAGTAGAAGGGTCCCATCACCAAAAAGCTTATGATTGAGTAAATAAGGCCAAGGGATACAATAAACAGTGATGAAGTACAAAAAAATTTATTTTATATCTGGAAGAAAGAGATAGATGGAAATAAAAACTGTATTTGGGGTTTTAACCCTGGAGACTGCCTGCAGTTAAATGAATCACTTATTGTTTTGATGTGCTGTTGTATGAAACAAGATGAGTTAAAAATGTATTCCTCGGTATTGGTGAAAAGTGAGGGTCTGGGGAGAACCTTTGTGACACTCTGAATTTTATTGTCCCTGTGGATTGCTCCTTGATTTCCTGGCTCAGCTTCTGAACCCGATTGGTTTTGTGCAGTTATGACTCAGTGGTCAGGGCAGTGGGAGTGAGATCATTGCTCTGCTTTCCTGACCCGGGGTTAGGGATGGATGCTGCAGTGGAACGGGGCTCATGGAGGGTGCTGGCTCCAGGGACTCTGTAAACACCAGGGGTGCTCAGAGGGGCAGCTGGCAGCTGCCCTGGATTTTGCAGACAAAGAATAAAACTTTAAAAGCTCTCCTGTATTCCCCTGCTCCCTCCCTCCCCCCCATTTCAGGAAAACAAGCAGATCAAATATTAAAGAACCAACCTTTTCATAGTCATTGGATATTTCTAAATACATTTTTGACATTTTGAGTGATAAAATTGTACTGAGTTGTAGTTACAGGTAGTGCTTATTCTAAACTTCCAGTGCTGTTGTTGAGATATAGCCTGTTCTGAATCTTACATGAAAAGTGTCAGAAGTGCTCTTTTTACCTTTTTTTTAGGAATGCATTCCTTAGCACACATGCTGCACTCTGTAGTGTCATCACTGACCTCTCCACTACCACTGACATGTTTTCCCAAGAATGATAAAAGGTTGTTTTTGCAATCTCACTTTTGATTGCCAAATTGTGAAATTTGTTATAAATCCTGATGATGATTCATTACACTGTTGCTCAGAGGTGACAGCAACTTTTAATGCATATTGAATGAAAGTTGGGTGTGAGAAATTGAACTGGCAGCATTAGTTGTTACAGTCATTAGTACTGATCTGATTGTGATTTTTTTTTTTTTTAAAGTTAATAAGTGATTCACATGCTCATGCAGGCCACCATGGAAATCCAAGCTTTTATAAAGAGAAATAAAGAGAAATGCACACCTTGAGGAGCAGCCACACAAACACTTGAAAGTGTTTTTAATGATTCTAACTCCCTCTTGCCCTAGAGTTAATAGAAGAGAATAGAAGTTAGTTCACTGGAATTCATCTCACCTGCTTTCTCAAGATTTTCATCAAAACCACAATTATTGTACAAGAGCTTGGTTGTTGTTGTTGTGACAGCTGTGGTCAGTTCCTACATTTTCTTCTGAGCTTCCTGAGCCCCCCAACCTTCCCTGCTCTCCTTGGGCCTTGTGCCCTTGCAGGGGTCACTGGTGGCTCACAGCAGGCGGTGGCTGCCCCAGCCAGGGGAGTGTCCAGGGCAGTAACACACCACAGGCTTAGTCTGTTCTGCCATTCCCGTCCTCTTTACGGGAGAGAGGGTTCATGGGTAGAGCTTAGGAGATTATTTTCCAGGGATATAGAACTTGGTCTGGGACGTATATTGTCAGCAATCTTCAGAAGACTTTCCTGGAACCCTTTCAATACAGTGTGCTTTTTTTAGAGGAAATCTTTTATACTGACTTTGGAACTTCTTCCAAGTTGTTCATGTGTGCAAATCATTTCTGTAGACATTTGCAGTCTTAAAAGCTACTTTCATGCTTCTCATCCTGTTTCGATATTTTCCATTGCCGTTGACTTGAGGAATGTAAGACATGGAGGCTCAGAATGAAAGGATGTCTTGAAAGAGCTGTTATTTTAATGAGAAATGTTACTGGTGAAGGTAGTCTCAGGATTTTAATTTAAAGACTCCAGAGACTGTAATTTTTGTTTGAAGCAGGCATGCCATGAGCAGAATAAGACAAACATGAAAACCTAAGTACTGTAGAACTTAATTTATACTTTTGCTTGAAAAAGAATATCAAAAGCTATCATTGCATGTTGCTTATGTAAGTTCACACCTTTTATTTGTACACATCTATTTTCATTTCTAGATGTCACTATTCAGAAAAATACCTGATATCAACCTTACATTGAAAAAGAAAAGCATTAAAGGCATGTTGTCTCTGATGTGGATCAAAGGAAATTGTATCCATTTGGGATAGATGCTAAAGTAATGGAAAACTTGCATGATCTTCAGTTGGGTTCTTTATGTACCTTGAGAAAGAAGACAGAGAAGCGTGATTTTGGGAGTAGCACAGAGCTCTGGGGCTGTCAGGAGGACATCAGGATCTTTCTGATTCTGAAAATGAATTGATCTTTAAAAATAGACCCCTGTATCCACATTTAGATATTAAAAAAAAAAAAAAAATCTGAGTGTAATTAAGTTTGTATGTCAAAACTCATCAGATTTTTTTAGCACTTCTTTTTTAGGGCTAAATACAGCTATTTTTATTTCATCTGATGAATTAAGTCTTTGACTTCTACTTCCTTTTTATTACTGAATCTCTGCTAATCTCGGTTTGAAGTATATGTAAGAATATTTTATCTATTCATTGTATTTTTTTTTTCTGGCAATAAAAAATTTGCCGTTCCATAACTGAACATTAGAAGCACTACAAGTATCCATGATCTTTGCATTTATTATTTTTCTGTAGAGTTGTTGTTTTAGAAAGTCAAAGAACTTGAAATGTGTTCTATTCTCAAATTAGAAATGAAGAATTTAGATAGCCTTTGAAGAGGGAGTTATGAAGAATTCTGAAAAGACGAAATAAGTTTTTGTTGCCAGATTTAAAAAGATATTCCAGACTATGTCCTGTTCAATATAGTTATTAAAATCAGACCAATATATTTCATGTAATAGGTTATCTGTTAATAAAATGAAGTAATAACCATACCAAATCTTCACACAAATTACAGATAAAGGTGACATTTTTCAGTTTGCATTTATTGCTCACATTTTGATGAATGCACATTTGGTCAGAAATAATAATTCTAACAATTGATTCTGTGATAGTTATGACCATTTGAGAAATCAAAAATACTGATTTTTAAAGAATTGAAACTAGTATTATTGCACTTTTTGGAATGATAAGCTTTTTGTGAGATTCTGTCCAGCTGGCTTAACTTCTCCTGTTGTCCTTCCTTCTGTGCTGGTCCTGTCAGCAGACTCTGATTTTTTGGATTGCGGGCTGACTGTGCCAGTTTGTCAAGAGATAAAGCCACATGTCACTTCAGGATGTGTTAGCAAGGGTTTTGTTTGTAAGAAACAGGAGGTAATTAATCTGTGCATTTGGAGCTAATGAGGCAGAAACATTGCTCAGATTTGGACATCATGCTGATGGTGTCTGACACGGTGATGTCAAACATGCTGACAAATTTCAAAAGAGAGCAAAATGGAAATGATGACCTGTGACCAAGACAAAGTGAAGCAAGTCTGTTTAGTTAGAAGGTTGGAGAAGGCAGGACACTGGGGCTCCTCAGCGGCTCCTTGCTCCATGCCCCCGTCCAGCAGGGAGGTGGAGTGTTGCAATGGGTGGTAGCAGGGGGGCTGAAAGACCAAGGGACCATGGTTGGGTCCAAAAAACCCCCCTCCAGGTTTGTTGTAAACGCTTCTCCCATCGACTCTTATGAATATTCATGTACCCTGCAAGATGTAACCAAAGCCCCCATGGCTGTCCCTCTGTTCCCATGGGTTGTTTCTGTACTACCCGTCCCTTCTCCCTCTCTCCCCATTGGCTGTTTTGTATTACCCGCCCCTTCTCCCTCTCTCCCCATTGGCTGTTTTGTATTACCCCGCCCCTTTCAGGACCCTCTCATAATCCCCAGCTGAAGGGAAGTTCGCCCTCTTGGTTCCTGGGACGCCGAGGTGGGACCTCCCTTTCCCTGGGGTCCTGCCCAATAAAATCTTCAGTTGTCCACTCCAAGAGCCCTCTCCACCTCTGGGAGCGCCTGAACCAAACAATGCGGGGGGTGGTTGCCGGCTACCATCGCCCTGGGTGGGGAACAGCTGGCTAGCAGCTGCCCGGGACCCCTCATCGAAGGGATCCTGTGGCACACGCTGCAGCTGCTCTCACCCAGCACCTCAGAACCTGCGCAAGGCGCTTTAGTGGAGAGCAGCTGCTGCCACCAAAGCCGAGTACCAAACCTTGAGAGTGCCTAAAGCAGATGCTGGGCAGGGAGCAGGGACCTTCCTGCCCATGTCTCATGTGAGGGATGAGCATTATCCAGTTTTACAGCTCTCTGCAGGCCATGCACTTTTAAACCAAAGCTGTCAGGAGCAAAACTCACCCTGTGAAGAGTCAGGGTGGAACTGCCGACTCCATGCTGGAAAAAGGAGCAGTGACGATTCATCAAGCAGTGACAATAGTACCAGCCAAAAAACATTTATGATGAGGCAGATTGTTCTGGATTACACCACTGCTTTTATCAGTGGATGTAATGTCATCTGAGGGCGTTTCTCTGTAATGGTTTAAAAATGTGTTTCCAAAAAATTAATAAGACCATTTTGAATAATTACATTGACAAAATTTTTTTAAAGTGGCTGTGGGATTGTGTGTAGTATTTGTGAAGTCAAGGTCTTTATGGATGCGGGCAAATACCTTAGATTGTATATTTTTTGGAAAGGGTAAGAGCATGAAAGCACTACAGCAGGCTAACCACAGAGTTTATAGAAAATCCTTTGTTGCTTGTTAAGAATATTTTTGATAAATATCTGTCATAGATAGCATCAATATTCTTCAGTCTTTAATGGCAAGTATGCATTATAGTCTTCTGCCATCTGTTCCAAACCTCTCTTTCACTGAAGCTATGAAAAATACAGAAACCCCTCCCTTTTTTTGTCAGGCTATGAGGTTTTTTTTCATCCTTTTACAGCATCATCTTTGAAATTACTTGATTTTTTGTCATCTTCTATGATTTCTTCTCTACTCACATCCATTTGTCTCAACAAAATAAATGCAACAAATAGGTGAAAGGGAAAAGCACTAAGCAACAGAAAGAGGTAAAAAGAAGATTGGAATCAGAAAGGAGAAATAATTGTAAAATTACAATATTATGTGTGCAGAATCCAAAGGGAATGCGCTTGCTGTTATGGAATGAAATGCTGCATGAGGGAGGTGGTGTAACATAGAGGAAAGCAGTGAATAAAACAGGATAGCAGAGCAGGTAAGGGGAAATTCAGAAAGCTTGTGGGAGTTGAAAGGAGGATGAAAACAGCCAAGGGAATGAAGAGAGAACAGCTGACAAATGGAGAGAAAAGCTGAAAGAGGACTGGAGTGGAGCAGATGGTGGGTGGGGTGGGCAAAGCAAGAAAGTGAAATAGCTGAAAAACTAGTTCAGAGGAGGTAGTAGAAATGGAAAGCAGCAATATCCAGGGAGAGCCGAGTATAACGACTGGAACTGGGAGCATGGCAGAAAAGTGCTGAAGGAAGTTGAGTAGGAGTCAATTGATGGGAGACAACAAAGAATTAATGTTTGAGAAGAGCAGACAACGTAATTTCAAGCAGAAGAGCTCTACGAAAAGTTTTCAGATCTTTCAGCCAAGTCCTGTTTTGGAGCTAGGTTGCCACCAGCTCTATAGCTTCCTTTTCCAGGTGCAGGTTGTTTATTCTAGTGTTAATAGAGCTTCTGCAACTATTTTCAAAACCTGGTTTGATCTCCTGTTTGAGATCTTAGTCTTCAGAAATTTTACAGATATTAATGCATTTTAAACACAAAGGAGAAAGCTTGTTTACCTTGAATTTCTTGGGACTAGGAATTCTGAAATGTTAGCAATTCTGTGCGATTCTGTCTGGTTTACTGTATCCTCTGATGTAACTTGCATCATAGAGATTTCACATTTCATTTCTCTGAATGGGTTAATAACATTTTAATGCCATTTACATTTTCATCTTTAGTAGGTTTTCTTTCATTGCTTTCCTGCTGCTTAAGCAATTGGGTTCAGTGAGTGGAGAACCTTCCCTCCAACAGCTCTTTGCAGCAAGGACAATACTGAACACATTAGTGAACAAAAAAATATTGCTGTGCCAGTGGCTTTGGGAATCACATCACAGGAAGTCAATCATGGTTGTGGTTCACACAGCTTTATTTCGTATGGCAATTGAAGAGGGAAATGTTAGAATTTTTAATTGCTGTTGGAAATACAGTGACTTGAATTTAGTCTGCACTCAGTCTATTGGTTCGTTGTTCAAGGTTTTGGAGCCGTCCTTTCATTTTAAACTTCTGTTGTTGGGGTAGTACAGTTATTGCTGAAAAAGGAGGAGAAATTCATATCACCGATGTCCTGCCCATTAAAAAACTACTCATTTAATACAGTGAATTACTACAGTAAATGAGTAGTTTATTAGGGATTTAGTAATTATTTTTCCTTTGTTTAAAATGTACTGTGCTAATCTCAGCATATCCTTAGAAGAGGGTTTGAAAAAGGGAGTAGAAAAGGTGAAAAATTCCTGTAAATGTAGCTGGGGGGAAAAAAAAAAAGCTCTAAACTAAGATGTCCTTGCGTGTGCCAGTCAGGGATATCCCATATTTGGGATGGTGGATGGTATTTTGCTGTTGCTATCTGTATCATGGATTCCCCAGTGCTTTCCTTCTGAGATGAAGTTTTTCAGTTTCATGCAGTGATATTGAATCATGTGGTGGGCAAAAAGTGTCAGCAGCTGTTAGAAATTGTTCAAAGATATGAATGTCCCTGTGTGTCTTCACTCCTAAGTAATGTAATTTTCTGCAGAAATACACAAATTCTGCCCGGTGAAATTCCCTTCTCCATGGAAAGGGACTCTGTCTGAAAAAGGTAAACAGTAAGCTATAGACTTTAATACTCTATGGTATTAGTTAGACTTTAATCACTCTACGGTGATTTTGTTTAATTTTTAATTATTTGTTAATAATTCTTCACTGTGTTTACTGAACCAATACTTGGAATAAATCAGGTGGTAAAAAAGCAATTCTTCTTAAAAAATATGCTACGGGTAAGATCAGATAAAGCAGTGTTTGTCATCATTCATATGAAATTATGAATTATGTAGAAGAGAGAAATTCTCATTGGAGGGTAGAAATTCTTCTTTCAATTACTTTGGTCAGGGATTAAAATTCAACACTTACCAGGACTGAACATTATGTTTAAAAATAAAGGATCCTATCATTTACAGATATTTAGGGTTCATTATTTGCTATTGGATAATTTTATTTCTATTGCTTTATAGTGTAAATTACAACTGCTTTAGGGATTTAAAATGTTTTGGGGTTGTTAGGGTTTGGAGGGGTTTTTTTCGTATTTTTGGCTTACCCTTTGAGGCACTTGTTTTGTTCTTGCTTTTCAGTTCTATGAGGAAAACCAGGAAAATGTGAGAATTTAATCACGGAGTAGCAAGTCTGAAGTCTGATAATTAAACATTTGCATTGAGTTATTCTCAGAAAAGGAGAGTTTTAAGTGATCTAGTTGAACAACTTGAAGTACTCTGTTGAACAGGAACAGGTTTGTTTCCAAGACTGAGCCCACTTGGAACAGACAGTACTGGTGCCTTTGCTGGGCAAAAATGAAACCCTGCAGATCCCAGTTCTTGCAGTGCTGGAAAGGTATCTGTGTGTCTCATGGCTAAAACAAGTGAAAACCTGGAAGGAAAAGGCTGATGGAGTGGGGAAAGGGCACTCTTCCAGCCTCTGCTACAAACCACATAAGCAATCCTACACTTTTCTTAGTGGAAGATTAAAGTGGTAAAGCCTTGCATTCCCCATGGGCTGTCTGGATTGAACTTTGTGATGCAGAGATGCAAATGTTCTTCCATGTTCTCACAGGGTCCTGTAAGAGTCTTAAATTAAGGTTCTTTTCCTTTAGGGGAATACGGGGATAACATATCCTATTTTTTCTGATCTTCCCTGTATTATTTTTGCTTGTTTTCGTGCATGGGACATAATTAAAAATGTTGATACTGAAAGTATTCCCGACTAAATCTTGTATGTTCATAGGAATGCAACAGGTCACGTTTCTCAGAATTATTTTTCAAGGTCCAGCAAATATAGGCAGCTGTCATAATACTCAGATTGCTTAGTTCACATTCCAAGGATACCTCAGGAACTGCAGGAGGCAACCACTCGTACCAAAACCTGCTAAGATACGTGGGGTCCCAGGTTCAATGGAAATGGCTTTTACCATTCATACTCAGAAATGTTAACAGTAAAAATAGGAAGGAAACAGGAAAGGCCACCAGGGCGCACATAAAGAGCTCTCACCCTGACTCTGTTTTGAAGAGCTGTCCAGTCTGGTTTATAGCATTTATATAAACAAGCAGATTTATTCTCAGATGTGCGTGATAGACTGGAAATACTTAAATTTTGAAATAAGTATTTTAGCCCTGGTTTATATCAAAGGTCTTTCTGTGCACCTGCTTTTCTTCTTTGTCCTTTTCACCCCATACCTTTGAATATATTGGCCAATTTTTGGTGTTTTGGAAGGGACTAGGGATCTCAGGAAAAATACGTTTATTTTTGTTTTTTTCTTCTAATTTATTTTATTTTGTGAGGTGGGAGATAGACCATAAGTGCCTCCACTGAAACCAATAATGGAAAGTTGCTTTATTTGACATGAGAGAATATATATATGAAGTGAGACACTGGGAATCAGCGTGTATTATATCACTGCTCACAGACTTATTTCTAATACTTTCTGTCTGCTGTTGTAGGAAGATTGGTTGAACTTCTGGGGCAGTAGAGTTCATGACTCTTCAGATGATATTTGCATTCATTTAATTAAGATATTTTGCAGTCAACCCCATGACTTTGGATTTCAGTGGTCGAATAGTTAATAGCATGTCTGCTTAGGCACTCTAATTTATAATTTGGCTATGCAGTAGAGAGAACTGGGGGATGCATGCTCAGATTCTTTAATAATAAATGTAATGGCTCTGATACACAATTTCTATTAGAAATCAGATTAGGAAAAAGGCTTTGGATGTTCCTGTTTTTAAAGTTAGGGGTTGTTATGAAAAATCTCTCAATCTCTGAAATATGTCTTAATAAGACAAATCCTGACAGAGACCAATTTGGACCCTCTCTCTAGGCGTGGAAGCTGTGTGAAAACACAACAGAGCATTTTTGTTTCATCAAACACTTTAGCAGCAGAGTTAAAGCAGCTCGAGATGCCAGAGCTTCTGTTCCATGGGCAGCCCTGCTCACCAACAGGCCCATGTAACCATCTGGGAGGTCTGGGAGGGTTTGTAAGCATTTATCATTTTTATCTGGGGTATAAATGGTCCAAATCCTTGTAAATATTTAATGTATATGTAGGACGCCATGTTCTCTATTCAGGCAAGATATTTTATAAAATTCCTGTAGAATATTTCATGTAGGAAATACTTCATTTAGTATTTTGCCAACGAAAGCATTTGCTGGTTGCAAATAATAAAACATGCCCATGGCTATTTTCAATGATTTTTTTAGCTTTCAGGGTGTTATATACTTAAATAGAATGGGAAGTTAGGGTTGGGTTCTTTTTCACGTACTGGAGTCATCTTGAAATTCAGAAGTCAAAGATTCTGGGAAACACTTGAAAGACTTCAGTATTGAGTCATGTGTATTTGTTGAAGATCTGATGTACATCTGGGCGTGTTTTGGACAGTGTTTGCAGCTCCTCAGAGTGCTAAAATCATGAAGAAGGTGTGAAATAGAACTTGTCACTGCTGAAGACTCATCTCTTCATTTGAAATATTCCAGAAGGTATTTGTTCCAAATAAGTTTATCTAAAGAGCAATTATTCTAAAGACAGAGTCCCAAACTTTTTGGCATCAGCAAGGAAAAATTCAGAAACCTGGGACAAATTGAAACAAAGAGTGCAGGGACTTACCCAGGTTGTGGCACATTTATCCTGTGGCACTGACCTGAAGTGTGTGGCAGAGGCTATTTACAACTACAGACTCCCATTGAAAGTAGGATGCTTTCCACAGAGTGCAAAAAAGAGAATTTTTTAGAGTTGGTCACCGAGTAGAAAAATAATGTGTAGCTGTTGCTTCTCTCATTAAAGTGTTTTTGGTTCAACACCAGCCATTGTTTGGGCCCCAAAAACTCCTCTTCTTGAAAAGGAAACATGAAAACAGTTACAAGCTTCTTCTAAAGAAAGCATTTTCCTTAGAGCTTTTGTGTAAGACATGTGAGGCAGGTTCCCAGGGTTTTCCTGAGGACTTTTGGAAGTCAGTAAAGAAATGTAGTAAATATGTTACTGTACTCTTGTGGCTATATTTTTATTTGTGCAATACAATGTATTCCAGAGAAATATTACTGTAGAGGGAAGTTAAAGTCGCAAATTGAAAGCTCTAAAATTGAGGGCTGCCGTACTGAAACATCATTTTCCTGAAAGCTGCACCAGGCGGAGTCAGGCTTGGGAATGTGGCTGGATGTGTCACTGCTTGCTTTCCTGTGAGTGGGAACACTTTAGCAGGCGCTGGTGACTGAGGTTACATTCCTGTTTCCTGTTTCGTAAACTCGTGACTGGGCATTTAGTGTGTATTCCTTCCACCCAACAGTATGACTTTAATTAGAATATATTTTGTCCTCTGTTCAGGAAGGCAGGAACGATTTAGAAATACGTATAAAAACATCAGTGCCGCTGGCACTTCAGAGAAGGTTGTCCATGTGAAGTGCAGGGGTAAGTCTGTGCTGGTCTATGAATAGTATGAAGTGATGTTCTTGCCAGCTAGTTTGTGGGTGAATGATTTGCTGTGAACTTTTCAGGGTTTATAATGGTAATTTATGTTTGAGTTAAGCAAATAAAAATATTGCTAAACTATCCCAATTGATTCAATTAAAACAAGAAACGAAACCCCCTTAATGCAGATCCTTTGTTCACCTCTGCAGCTGGCATTAGTTCGAATATACTGATAGCAGCAGAATCCCGATTCTGGGGAACCTCACTGCGGGGAGGCTTGGCCTGCAAATGCAGATTTCTCTGCTCTGATTTGGCTTGTGGATATCTTAAAGATTCATTCAGGATTCTGTTTCTATCAGGAAAAAAAGTTCTCGTTAAAAAACTGTATTTTGACTGTATTCAGTAGTAAGCCATGTTTTTTGGGGTAGGAATCTGCTCAGATTGGCCTTGTATTTCCTGATCTTGCTCTTTGTGTAGGTCTCTGTTTTCTGTAATCACACTTCTATGATCGCCATTCCACAGGTAGTGTAGACAGGGCCTTTCTACACAACCCTGCAGCAAAGTGAGCTGTGTGCAATTGCTTCAATTTCTGCACCTGCACAGAATAGATATTTACGATCCTCACTGAAGATCTGAAGGGCTAAAATGCCTTCCATCCCCCAATGCTCTTACCCAGGCAAATGGAAAACTTCCTCCTGTCAGACTACGGATGAAAGAAAATTTAGGTTTTATGGTTAGGGAAGTACCTTCCTCACTGTCTATTCTCAGCTCATAAGTTTTCCTCTGTGTTTTGTGCCTTTGGTATCCTCTTGACATATTTACAATTTTCTGCACAGTTGTGAGCATGAAATGCTAATGTGAAATAAAAGACAGATATGTTGGAAATAATAGTGTATTTTTGAGGTGAAAACCTAGATTATTATTAGGTGATACCATTCTTTCCTCTCCTGTTCAACGCTAGACACATTCTATAAGCTGCTGCCTGAAGTAGAGAGGTGGGAGCGCATGAAGCTTCTGCAGGGGACAGAAGCTGAGAATGCAGAACAGTTGGTATTTGTTTAACTGGGCAGAAATAAGAGCAGTGTGGTTACTCAGGGGCCTGTGACCCCGGGCTGGCTGGGGCATTCCTGTGGCACATGTGCAGCCACAGCAGCAGCCAACTGGGCATGGCTGGAGACGGGGGGCTCCAGCTGGGGCGTCTTTGACCAGATCCCACCCTCTTGGCTCAGGGCAACCAGGGTGCAAATGCAGCTAAGTAAATAACAATGAAACCCTTAAATCCTCCATTTAGGGTTAATACTGCTGGCCTGTGCATAAATTAAAGCCAGAGGTATGAAAAAAAATGAACACGATAATCTGTGGTTGGAATCTAGAATGAAAGTCACTTATTGCATTAACAGTTTCTGATGTGTCTGAACAGTGTTGTTGAAACACTTCACATTTGGCAGAAAAAGATCCAAAAAACCTGGCACGATGATGTAATTATTGATGCATACAAACCAATTATCTGTGCAGAGTTGTCATCCAAGGACACTACTGAAGCTGTTGTTGCCAAAATGTTGTTTAAAATCAGTATTGATGCGTTTTCATGTTCAGTGCTGTTTCCCTGCACACACACATTCACAAAACAATGGAGTGTGTACATCTAACGAAGAACTGAAAAACTCTGTTCCTGTGCCCTCTCATGAACTGTTCAGATGAGATTTTCAAAGGAAACCAGTGAAATTAGCACTCAGGATTTGTGTCTAAGGGGTAGCACAGAGCCCAGTTCCTTTGACACCTTTTCATATCAGGAAAGTTTTGGGCTTCTTTTGCTGGATTGTTTTCTGTAACTGTTCTGTGCTTGGAACTTGGTCTGCACTGCTGAGACCAGCACTACAATGTCAGAAAGAGAGAAGAGTAGAACTAACCCAAACAAATAGTAGATGTATTGGGCAATAAAATCTACTGCTATCTACTCTAATATATTCCTCTGATCTAATCAAAGGCTATGTAATTTTCTAATTGCAAACCAGATTTTGAGGCGTTTTAAGTTGGGGAAAAAAGTTCTTATTTCAGATTAAAAGCATCCATCTGGTAAAGGAGGAGATATGAAAGAACAAGTTTGTTGAATTTCCAGCTATTGCTCTTTAAAATAAGAAGCTTCAAGTGTCCCAGGCAACTGCAGGCTACAAGTTCAAGGCAGAACATTTTACTTTCCAATTCTGTTTGCTAGAACTTAGATTTTTTACCTTTGATTTCTTGTCTCAAAACTAGAAACCTATGTATGTTTACAGCACCACCTTTGTGGCTCCTCAAGGTGAGTAGTCAGGCTGGCCTCTGGTGGCACTGCTGCCTCCAGGCTATGGTGCAGCTGTAGCTGCTTATCTCACCTGTCCTTTTTCTCTCAAGTGTTATCACAGTAAGGCCAGGGCCTTTAACGAAACCTGAGCCTCATGCTGCCTTTCAGAAAGGGAGAGACATGTTTGAGTTTGAACAAGAGTTAGCTGTGAAGCCATACAGCTTTGTACCCCGGTTTTATTGAACGATCCTGGTTCTGCAAGCAGCAGCCAGGTGAGGAACAAAGGCAGTGCTGTGTCACGCAGCAAATGCTTCAAGGAAGGTGCCTGGCAGTCTGGTGTGCACAAGCCTGCCAAGCCTTGCCCAGGCACTTGCTCTCCTGTTTGCCCAGTGTCCCCCTTAGGTGCCACAGCCAGAGGGTGCATTTACAAGGCTCCCAGCCCACTGTACAAGTCACACTTTTTCTGGCTGTTGAGGCAGAACAGGCTCAGGCCAGGGTTACCCAGGTTACTGCCAAGCACGGTTACCCAGGGTTACCCAGGTTACTGACTCTGGAGGCGAAGGTACCTTGGCTCACCCGAGCTGCACCAGCTGCTGTAAGGGCCATGGTGGCACTGGTGGTGACCTTACTCAGTGGTGACCTGGCTCTGGAAGGGCTTGCTTGTGCATAAATCTTACGCTTTTCCCTCCTGCACTAATCCTTTCACCACAGTAAACTGTTCATTTGGCAGTAGTGTGGGAGCTCTTCATCTTGAGCACGTTCTATTGCTAAAAAGTATATCAAAGTGTGTTGTTTAATCTAAAAATGGGGAGTAGCATTTAACTTAATGTGCAATTACTATGTGGCAGTTAATGACATTTACAGATTAAACATCAAAAAGTGATTTTGCCTATAGCAAAGAGAACTAATCTTAATCATTTTTTGAATTCTCTTGTAATGCAGCGACCCAGCTTTATTGCTGTGATAATGACATTAACAACAAGATCTGGGTTCTGGAAGTTGACAAGATCTGTAAAACATTATCACTTTCACCTTTGAACTTTATAATTAGTAGAAAATATTATGTTACTCTGTAGATGTTTCCAGTGTGGTCCCATGGATGGTGCTCGGAGCGTTGGTCCCAGGGTGCTGTACATTTTATTGTTCCCAAATGCTGGAGTACCAGCGCTGCACCACAAACATCCTCTTGTATTCAATTCATGCTGCATCAGCCCTCCCCAAAGGCTCGCGTAGAGCAAGGGATGAAATGGCTGTGATGAGTTCATGAGCACAGAAAAGGGCTCACTGACATGGCTGGCTCAACTCTCACTGTATTTGCTGAAGCTAATGCCAGTGGTTTACAAAGAAATCAGGAGTATTCGGCTGCCAGGGATATTCCACATTATCCACCTGTCTGTGCTTATCAGTGGGTACAGCTCCTGATCTCAGTGGCTAATTTCTTGTGAATATGTGTATTTTGGTGAGAAGCAATGCTTTTTACCTAATCCGAACGCCATTTAATTCCCCCCCAAGGCCCATCGAGTGTTGGCAGCCCATAAGACTCATTCCAACACTGATAATTAACTGCCTGAAACTTGACATACCCTTAAATTTTAAAACAGATTTTATAACATTTGTAAACAACAGTTAGCAGGAAAATAGGTAAAATTGTATGTGTCATTCTGTTTTCCACCGTACACAATTGGCAGTTCAAAGTGAATATATTTAAATGAACTCCCCTGCAGCTACTGTTTACAGTAGCCTTCAAAGAATGATGAAAGCTTTTAAATAATGTAGAATATTACATGACTTGTTTTTCAAAACACATGCACTGAATGTTTGAGAGTGAAAAGTCTGTATTTCGGATTAGATGGATTGCAGACAGCTGCTGTATTTACTGAATGTTACAGATGGAATGGAAAATAAATGTAGGGAGAAGACTAAGAAAATGAAGGATTCTTAAGAGTGCCTTATGTCTGAACAGCAGTAACTTAAAGGTGGATCAGATTCTCTCATACATCACCTTGATAGCTGAGGAAATCTCACTCTCTCTTCCACACCAAAAAAAAAAAAAAAAAAAA
>VZTA01012615.1:0-34501 GCA_013398855.1 Mohoua ochrocephala | reverse complement strand
AAAAAAAAAAAAAAATAAAAGGTCACAATACATACAGGATCTCTGCTGCATTATATGTGTATTTTCTGGGAAGGGGATGTGCTGCTGCTTGCATTCTCTTCCCCAACTTCTACTTGAGCTGTTACCTATGACCAGCATTTCTTGTCTATGCTCCTTTATCAAGGGAAGCCTTAGCTGTCAATGTAATGAAGCTATTACAGAGTTTAGGATGCAGATGGACATTTCTCCATTAGATTATACATTTGAGTCTTTGTAGCCAGGAATTCCTTCTCTTGATGCATTTGTAATGAATTAACTCTGCTTTTGTGTGTGCATCTTGACAAGGTGCAAGATAAGCAATGAGAAGACTGACCTGGCTTCATGCTGATGGCTCATCAGCCTCATATCTGTTCACCTTTTTTTTGGATGGGTTTTGCATTTTAAACTAAGCTTTAGGCTGTCAAAATTGCACCGCTTATACTGTGAAAGACTGCTTAAATTTAACATAAAGTATATCTACACAGACCACTAGAATTACTGCCTCGTAAAAGCATGGCAAAAGATGTAAACAGAAATGTAATTATATGTATTTATGGGATCATTAGGAGAAAATTTTATTTGATCTCACCTCAGCCAGAGAATGAGTTATGCCCTGAGCAGAAAGCTCTACACCTCACAACTTTTAATTTCTTTTCATAAAAAGCTGTTATTCAAAACTATGGGCTAGCTAGTATTCTCTAGATTCAGAACTGAAATTGGGCAGATAACGCTTTCCTCCCTCAAAAGTGAAATTACAGTGAAATAAGTTATTCCATTACTATATTTAACTTATGATATCTTTATAAATGTGGTGTTTTGCAGAAGCAGAGTAAAAGAAATGAATCTTTAATATTTGTATCACAGTGAGACTTAATGAGAGGAAAAGAAATGTAGTTTCTTGCAATAGGAAGCAACATTACTAAAATTTCCTTCCCTTAATTGGGGGGAAAGAAGTCTGATGAATATGCAGAAAATATCCATTTATCATAACATACACATTACAGTAGCTGGAAACAACATTCCTCTGTAATATTCTTCTAAAAATTCAGTTAGGGTTTAGAAATATGCTTCTCAGCAGGGCAAAATAGCCTCTGTGGAACTCTATTCTCCGATGCTTTGGTTGCTTCCTTATTCCCTAATGTCAGGAGATTGAAGGAAAAAAATAAGAAAAATAAAATGGAAGCCTTGGGGCACATGACTGTTAATCTGTACAGCTGAGAGGTGAAATGCAGGTGAGGAAATGGGTTTTTCCAACTATGAATTATTCTGCTGCTGTTCCTTGAAGACTGATATTTAAAACCAAACCTCTCCATGTTGTTTATGATGTGAAACTGTACTTCATGAGTGAATTTATGTACCTTTTGCAACCACGTTACTTAATGTGAGCGAGCTGTAGGCTGTGGTTTCACAGCCTGTTCTCTACTGGAGTGTTTGTACCACTCAGCTTTGCCTCCCAACGTCCCTCCAGCCCTCTAAGAGTCAGTTTATGTCTTTCTAGGCTAGGGATAGCAGCATGGCACTAATTTGAGAAATGTTCTGCAAAAATGTATCGTAAAGATACTAAAAAAAGTAATGAACTCCTTCAGATATTCTCTCTTGGGCTATAGGTTTTATGTTAGCACAAGACAAAGAGAAGCCATCAGCCCTCGTCCAAGAAACCAAAAAAATATTTAACAGAACTTGCCCAAGGAAAAGGCGTTCATTGGTTGGCTCCCTCAGCACAGTCACCTTTAAAAATAAGCCTAGTTTTTAAAAGAAAAGATTCCAAAAATAGTATTGCTTATTATAGTATTTATGTATTACTACATACATTCCTTATATTCAGCTCTTAATGGACTGTGTGAATGAAGTCAAGATGATCCATGTTTATGCTTTTAAGTTTTGATGTACTTTCTGTAAATTAAGCAAATGATGTGAAGGGAGCGTGCACTATTCTGAGGCTGCATGTCTCTGTTCAACTGCTTCTTTTTTGTAAAAAAGCAAACACTGAAAGACATTTTTTCTGTTATACAGTATGTAGTAGCCACAATTTAAGAAATGTAATCCATCATTTTCAACTGTTCTACTGACATGCGTAAGTAGTGGGGAAAACAGATCCTTGGGAGTTAAAAATTGAGTCATACAAAGTAGATTTGTGTTTAATCTCAATGAAATGTCTTCCAAAGCAGAAGTTTCAGCCAAGAAAACTTGAATACAAGAAGTCTATTTAATTTTGTAATAACTGTTGATTTATGTAATATGATAAAGCTTTAAGCTGTACAATTACACTTGTCCTGGGAGAAGTGTCAGCAAGGGCAGAAAGCAGGAGAGCCTGTGGGAAGCTGCTTTTTCCTGGGACATCTGGGCTGGAGGATCACGTAAGAAAAAGATGGGCTAGCGCTTGTGGTGGTCATGGGCTCTCTCGGCTGCTCCTCCCTGTGCAATCGCTCAGCCTGAAGATTGTCTCTGGCAGTTCATGCTCCTTCATGTAGGAAAAAGTGCAGAAGTAGGAGAAAAATGGTAATATTTCTCTGTACTCATCAGTGTGTCCGTGAAAGATGGATTCTTCTGGGCTTGCTGCAGTTCTCCAGAAGACAGCTCCAGAAACTGTCAGCAATATGAACATCCAAACCTGCTTTCAATGCCTTGGGAAGGTATCATGATGTGTGTTTAACTTTGCTGTCAGAGTAATCACTCCCTCGTTAGACTAAACTACATCCCAGAATGATCAGTAAAGAAGTTTGATCCTCTGCTAATGTTTTATATGCTGAATGAGGCATGCTGTCAAGAAGTGTTTCATGCCTCATCTACCACTAAGTGCACTTCCAAGGGCTTTTAAAGGATTGTCTTTCTCATTCATCCAACAGAATGACCCTGAGAATTGATTTCGTTATCTGGGCAAGTTAGTACTGTGTCTTGCTCTGGATTAACTGCAACTCTGGAACTGATAATGTGTTCTTTATTTGAAATGATGTTTTCACTTCGCCGTTTCTGAAGCCAGTCAAACGATAAACAGGAAACTGGCAGAAATCACCAGTGGGAAATATAGGAATTCCTTTGTGCATTAGCATTTTAGAACTGCATTGAGATGCATAGCAATGACTGTAAAGATATTCATTTGGATTCATGTAAGCATCCAGTCCTTAACAAGTGTAAGCCAGTGTATTGCATAAAAGACAGTCAAAGTCAGTGGACTGGGTTCTGAAAACTGTATTTTAAAGGATTTTATCAAACCAGAAGGAAAAAGGGACTACAAAAGTCCATGCAGTTCTATTTTTTTATTGACAGCATCTGCAAGAAATTTTATTTAAAATATCATATAAACTTCTCTGTAACTCTTTAACACATCCTATGATCTTTGGAATTTCAAAATTTATATTGATCTTCATCCACTTAGTGAAGCTTGGGTACTGAGTTATTCTTTGTTCATTGGAACCAGGTTGTTTGCAGCATTGTCTTTCTCTGTGAGTGTTCAGTTCCATTCATACCAAACTTGTGTTATCTTCTTTCTTCTGAGTTTCTTTTGCCACATCACACTTGACATCAAAATAACAAGGTGAGCAGACAGTGCTGTAATTTAGCACCATTGTCTGGAATGTCATTATGTGTGTGACTGAACAGCCGGACACAGTGACTTTCTTGAAACGGGGTGGTGTTGAAATCTGGGATAACATCACTAATAAATTGCGCTATAGTCAAAAATTATGGGAATTTGGAGAAGTTCTCACTGCAGTCCTATATTGGATCCCAAAGAAAGTTTTGGATGCTGAACAGGATGTGGTATGGTCTCTTATAAAATATTGCCCAAGAGGTTTGAGGCCAACACAACCTGTTGGGATAAACCCTTTAGATCCAGGAAAAACTAGATTGAGATATATTGTATATTAAGGTTAAACAAAACCAAATTAATAAAAGATCGAATTAGGAATTCTTTAACACAAAGAGACTCCCAGGCAGAGTCTGACATGTCCTGGTGTCTATTTTCTTTTACTGTGACCACTACCCAAAGGAGTAGAAGGGAAGCTAATTGAAAATAAGCTCCTGCCATTGGGAAAGCCCTGGCCCATTGCTGACCTAAGTCATGCAACCAGAAACCTACAGAGATCAATTAAAAAGGGGATTGATGGTTATTTTTTAACCACTAATAGCTCTGTTACTGCGACTGGAGGAAGAATAACTGCAGTGAATGTTAAGGGAAAGAAGATGGCAGTTGCTTGTCCTGACCTTTTAGCACACTTTGTGCTTTCTAATTTTTGAAGTTTCAGTTAGACAGGTAAATATGCCACAATTTCTTGCCATTATATCACTAGGCTACAGAATTTCTTATTAATTGAAAGCCTAGAGAATGTGAAAGGAAAGAATCATCTTGATCATTATAGCAGAACTTTCCTACCTGTTTTATTTTTGCCATCAGCATGCCTGTGGAAAACCAGCTCTTTGGTCTTTCAAGGGCAAAGATAAATTTGTACTTCTTTTGCAAAGGGCCTTCACTGGAAATCTGTCCTGTAGAGAATACTGATTGTAATGAAAGAAAGATCTTTGTATCTTTATTGTCCATAGCTCAAGATGATAATCTTATGTCTAAGAAAGTACAAGTCAAATCTGGGTGCAGTTTTATCTGTTCTTTTATAGATTCCTATTTTAAACCTTCACTGATCTTAAGGGGAGTCCTTCGATTCAAAGCTTTGTTTGGATGTCTAAAAATGGCACCAAGACTCTTGCATTTACCTAATGAATTTCTTTGAAACACTGCACAGCACATTGTCTGTAACCTCTCACTGTCAGTGCCTGCTAAGCCTTTTTGAGTTTCATGGTAATTGCTTCTTGTTGTTTGCAGCAATTAATAGACTGATGCATCAATGAAAGGAAGTGGGAGGCAAAGTCCCTGCTTTGTGACTCCAGCAAAGGGACAGCACTCTTAGTTCTCCATCTAATGTGATATATCTTTAATAGTTCTAGTTAAATTATGATCAGGTTGAAAGAGGAGTTCAGCTCTTCAGCTCTCACCAGGGTCGTCCCTGTGTGCTCCAGGCAGAGAAGTGCATTTCAATAATGTGTGAACAAAACTCTGTCTTGATGAAAAGGAAACGCTGGCTTTTGTTTCAGAGAATTGAGGCCATGTAAAATATATATTATGATTAAATATATAAATGTCTTTTCACGACTTGAATTTTCCTAGTTGTATCTCCTTACTGTCGCCTTCTGTAGAGTTTTGTTATTCATATAAACCAGATTTCTACAATCTGAGTGCAAAACATGCAAATGTTATCTCACATATGTTCAAAACAAGTATATGTTTTGAGAAGTATTATTCTATTTTTTACTTATTAAAGTAAAAATATTAAAACAGATTATGACTTCCTGAAGTCATAGTCTGTGACAGATGATGAAACAGAACCAAACTTTCAGGAGTGTGATCACAATTCCTGCTCAGTCATTGTGTTTAAAGAGGCTCAGATGTTGCTTATTTAGCAAATTATCTTTTCCACTTTATAATCAAATATAGGGTCTAGAAAAATCTCTCCTACAGTAAGTGATTAATCTTTCTAAAGTATAATCCTGAAAAGCAGCAAAGCAACTTTTAAGTTTTTAGTTATCACAAAAGCTTTTCCAAATAGGAATGAAGATTTCCCTTCCTCGAAGAGTTTAAAAATGGAAGGTAGTTCCCTGGTGTGACATATTTTGAGAAAATACAATTTCACATGAAGAGATTATAGCACTTTTAAAAAGTTAATTTATATTATCTGAGCTGGAATTGTTAAGAAATTATACAGGGAGGAATATATCTGGTCCTGCTCATTGGACTCAGTCATACGGAGCCTTTTGAGATGTTTACTAAGCATATTTGGAGTGCCAGCCCACAGGGGCAGGGGAGGTTTTCCCATTGCTTGACTGGAAAAGTGCTGTCAGAAAATTGGTTTTGTGAGCTTAATAATACTGGCTTGTGATTCTGACCTGATTTCATTTGATGTAAAAGATGTAAATACTGGAGAAATACTAGAAAATAATAAAAGAAAGAAAAAGAAACACAGAGACAGAAACCCCTCCCAAAACCCAGAGCAACTTGTATGAGTTTTACCTACTTAAGTAAGGAGAGGGGAAATGTGAAGAGTTAAATACTGAAATCTGGGTGCCCAGGGGGAAGGTGGAAATGCTGCAGGTGTCGGGAATTCGAATGGACAAGGTCATGAGCAACCAGAGGAGCTTTGCACTTGGCTTTGCTTCGATCGCAGGGTTAGGCTGGATGACTTCCAGCGGTGGCTTTCAACCACAGGGGTAGTAAGGCTCTATGAAAGCAGGCACTAGTACTGCTGAAAATCTCCCCTGCAGTTTGATTTTGGAGTTCAGTAGTACCAAATAAACAGACTGCAGTCCCCCAAAGCTACTCACAGTCACTCAGCAGCGTGCAGAGCTGTGGTGTGAAATGAGAAGCAGAGCACTCGCTGCCATGAGCTGTGCGGGCAATAACTGGGTGCATCATAACCAGTGCATCAATGCTCTAAAGACTGGCTGCAATGAAGTGTCAATGCAATTATCTGTTTGTGACCCACCTGAGCACCCTGCAAGCAGATCTACATTAAATACTCCTCGTTAACTAGAATGCATATCATGATCCAATTCACATTTTCTTAGAGAGTTAGGATTGGAAGTGGCTGGTTTCGCAATTGAATTGCAGCAGCCATTCAATATAGGTAGAGGTTCATTAGTACTTTGCTAATTGGCATCAGTAAGTTTAAGGATCAAGAAAAGAGACTAGAAAGTAATGTATCTGAACTAGTTTCCTGACCTCATTCCTGTTGCTAGATAACATTAGACTCTGAAAATGCTGGCACCAAGCTGAATAGTGTATTACCGCTAGCTGTTAATTGCCAGAGGAGCAATGAGAGAGGTAGTGAACTTTGAAGTCAGATTCTTAAAAGAAGTCAGATTCTCTTGCCATGAAAGGCAGTCTGATGAGTCTCTGTACTGCCATTAAGGAAAAGGAATTGATCAAAGGTTTTAAACAAGGTTTCTTAGGGGTTTGTTGCACCATGGGCAGTCACAGCTAACACCTCTTCCTATCCAGTCTTGAAGGCTGTCTGTATTCATGAAGACATTTATTCTTCAAAGACAGCTGTCAAATAGTTAAGCTAGTAATTTTTTGTAGTGATGCTTGTGTTTAAAAAATTTTGAATTTCTTAGCTGGTTTGTAAATTAGAAAGAAAAATAACACTGAAAATCCATATGCTTTATCTAGGTTTTCTTAGGTGGTCCCTGAAAGCCTTTGGAGCTGGGCTAGCCAAACTGTTGGACTGTGAAGGGCAGGCAGCTTCTGCCAGCAGCACAGCACAGTCCTGTCTGTCTTCTTGTCAAGGATGGAAGTGGAATCTGCCGCCGCAGAGTGTGTGCTGCAGGCAGACATTCCTCTCTCTGCAGCACACCTTAGCTCTCGTCTCATTTAAAGTGGGTTCTTGGCCCTTCCTATCTAAAGAGGATTTGGTTGTTATGTAGAATAATATAAGCTTGAAAGAATCTCTGGAGGTCATCGAGTCCAGCCCCGGCTTAAAGCAGAGCAGGGCTAGCTTTAAAATGAGATCTGGTTCTTCAGAGTGTTGCTTGGTGGAGATTGAAAGTCTCAAGAAGGTCTTCTGAGCCTGATGGAGGCACACGGAAAAGGACAATGCCCTACACAGAGAGTGCGTTACCATATACTGCCTCTGCCAAAAGTCTCATCCAGTCAACTACTCACTTCTGAAATACCCGGGAGAGAGAGCTGCTGGGAATGAGCTGTGGTGCACTCTAGTGGTTCCAAAGTGGGAGGAGTTGTGTGCAGTGCTGTGCAGCCGAGCTGCTGGGGCTGGCTCTGGGGTCTGTGGGTAACGAAGAGGAAAAAAGAACTGAGCTGTATTTGAAGGCTGTGTGTGCGTGACTACAAAGTTTAACAATCTAGTGACCCAGTGAAAGGCAACTTGGAATTCAGTGGCAATGTATCCCTCAAGGAAAGGGACACAGGTCATAGATGGCCATAGAAAACAAAAAACTGAAAATAAAAACTGTAAAGCTCAGGAGCACTGGTGTAGCTGTGCTTTGGAGAGGGAAATGCCAGTCGTTCTGGCTCTCTGGGTGTGCCTGGGTGAGGCACAGAGAGCTCAGGGAGTGAGTGACAGCCACATGAAGTGGAGCTGACGCACCGGCATGGATATTAGGAAAACTCTCTCTGGAAAGTTGTGTTGAAATATATACCCTGAAGTTAATCAGTAATGTCTTCACCAGTTGCTTTAGGCTCTTGACACTGTGAAGGTTGGACTGCGAACTCCTGTCTCTGCTGCATTTCCTTCCACATGAGGCAGCTCAGATTCAAACAATTTAGATCTCTAAGAACAGCTCACTTTGCATTTTTGCAGCCTCTTCTCAGTGCACCCTGGCCATATTACCCAGCAAGTTATCTAGAAATAACAACACAAACCAAACTCTTCTGTTATAAAGTAATTTGTAAAAAGTCCTCCTACTCCCATTAACACCTGGGAAGGTAGGATGGCCTGCCTTTGCTGGTACTCTGACTCTTCGTAGTTTACCCCACATCTTTCTTGGCAGGGGGTGGAATTTGGGAAGTGTCAGGAAAAAATAGCAATTTGGAACTAGCAAACTTCAGCCTTGTCCCTATGCTTGGAGCAAAAGTTTGTCTCACAACCTCAAACCTTGCTTAGTTTAGTGAGCTTAGCAGTTTGAGAGTATATAGAGAGTTTCAGTTAAAAGTTTATATGTCTACCTGTCTTAAAGAGCTCTGGTCTGTGAGGTGCATATGAATTCACTGGGATAGGGGTACTGGTTTTAGAGAAAGTGCAGGTTTTTTCTTCTTTCTGCTCTTGCTGAAAACTCTCCTGCTGCCTGATAGCTGTGCACATTTCAGCCCAAGTGAGACATTAAGCTTACACTATCCACTGTATTCCTCAACAACACACCAACATCCTGACCCTCACTCATGGCAGAACTGCAGCCAGCAGTTACCCAGCTAATACTCACCAGCAGGTTTAATAGTGCTTCTGACATTGAACACTGGGCCTGTAAGACCAGAAAACTTTCTCATTTGTCTCATGGCTCCCATTATTTTCCAGGTGTTTTTCTCCTCCCTGACATGCCAGGGCACGTGCAGACCTCCTGAACATTATTCTGGATCTGGGAGTTGAATGGAGCATAGCTGGTTCTTAGTCAGGGCCATGGGCAGAAAGTTTATGGAATAGCACTGAGCACCATCTGTCCTTATATGTACAACTGCATTAGGGTTTAAAATGTCAACAATAAATTAAGCCAGGTGCTCCAACATAAAAGGTTTACTGCTGTTCTCCTGTGAGAAATCTAATTAAGATGTTTTATTTGGTAAAATGGTAGATGCTCATGTACAGTGTGCTCTCAGCCTTCTCACTGATGATTTCTTCCTTTTTCCTCAGTTTATCACAGAAAGCTAATTTTCATCTATTTGTCTTACAAGTACAACAGTTACCCATCTTGATATTTGCACTGTCTTGTCCCTGTAGTATGAGATTTTCATGACTTTCCTGTCAAGTTTGCTGCAATCTCTTTTGTGATGGTTAAATTGTCCTCACATGCCCTGTTCCCAAGCAACCCAGCTCCTCTAAGGCTGGGTTTCCCTGTATCCTCAGGGAATGGGTGTTTGCAGAGACACAGTTATCACTCCATTTGCCTCAGCCTGTGCTGTGCTGGTGAGACAGAAGCTTGGCCATCATGTGAAGATGATCTCTTTTGTAGTGATGCACGATGTTGCAGAAGATTACTGGACGTCCTAAGCCAAGTGGGACATTATAGATACTCATTTAAAAGGGATATTGGTGCATGTTTGGGTGAGATGTTGGCATCTCTTGACAGTAGAAAGAAAAGCCACAAGAAGGAGCTAGATGAACAGGTAGAACAGAAACTTTTAGTTGTGTTTTGTATTCATGGAGATCCATGTACATAAGTGATTGACTAAATAACAAATAGGAAAAGATACAATAAGGCCAGAAAAAAGCAGATGATTTTGAGTTAACACTCTTTGGCTTGGCATAATTTCAGTGGTATTATTGATCAAAAGCAAGAAAATAAAGTTGAGAAGCTTGAAGGCATCTTTAAGTGGTCTTGGAGATTTCATAAAATGCCAAATAATGTTGCAAGTTTGGTGTGGTCATTTTGAAATGTTTGGGTAAAGAGAATCTGAGATGCCTGTGACTCAATGACATAAGGCAGGACCAGTGTCCTTGCACCTGAAGGCAGCAACGGTCTCACGGTGCGGTTACATGCGGCACCATTTGGATCCGTACATTGCCAGATGGAGTTAAAAATGAGTTGTCTGCCTGAACACTAGACTGCCTAGTTGTCAACTGAGGCAAGCTGTGTATCTCATTCAATGTGATGAAGAGTTTTTGGAACAGAATCCTGTAGTAGAAGAGAAACTACGATGGGAGCTGTCAAGTCTTGCTGATTCAGTGTATGACAGGCAGTTTGCAAATGGAAAGGAAGATGAGATATCCTTATAATTCTACTATGTTCTCCAGTTGAGCTGCGTGGCTGAATTCTGAGCTGCTCAAGTCACAATTTGTCCTTTAAAATCAAGCATGGAAGAGAGAGAGTGCTAGGGTCAAATAAAAGGCCATGGAAATTGTGTTGGGAAGAAAACAGAAAGTTTTCGGGCTTCAACAGAAAGTTTTTCTAAGGGAAAATAGCAAAAATAAAAAGAGGCCTCCAGATGAGTGGCTGGCATTCAAATGCATTTTCTCACATTCTGAGTGCAATACAGAACCACTGAAGTATTAAATACTAAAGTCACTGCAAGTCTCTGAGTGTGAGGGGAGCCCTCTGCAGTGCTGTCACCTGTCACAGGCCACACAGAACAAAGGGCCACCTCTGACCAGCAGTAAGAGGGAAAGGAACCTCTGCAGGTGATAAGTAATGGATTTCTTTGCAGAGATTTTGAAACACCACTGAGTAAACCTCTGATCATCTCTAGCCAAGCATGGAATTGTGCAGCAAACCCCAAACCTATAACGTATTAACTGTACATGAAAATCCCTAAGGCATTTAGCAGAAAGCCAGCTCATTTATTCATTGTGGCAGCTGTCACACCAACCTGTACTTGGCGTGAGTTGCTTGCTTGTTTTGAAATTGTTAATATTTTATATTTGAGAGGTTGTTTGACATTAGCATAACAGAAAGCAACTCACTTTTCTGAAGGATACAAATTATGTTTAGCTACAATGAACTTTTTGAGGAACCTTGTGACTTGATGTGAGTTTCTGAAATGTGCTGCGTGGCTGATGGAAAGCTGAGTATAAAAGTCACATAAAAGATGTAAGAGTATTATGGTAAATTGTTTTCTGCATTTAAAAGAACCCAAACCCATGCAAAGGTGTTCCCTTTTCAAATAGATATGTTTATATTCCTGCCCTGTTTTCCTGTTCATTTGTGAAACTCCCAGATGGAATAACAGTTGTACATAAGTTTGTAAGTCAAAACCTGTCCCTGCATCACTCCAAACCATTCTTATTGCTTAGCTCATCACAAATGTAATTCATGTGCCTATAAAAGAGGGGCCCGATGTAGCTCTGCTTGAAGTGCGTAGGCTGAAAGCAGTGACATCATGAAAGGTGACTCAAAGCAAACAGATCTTTTTGTGCGTTTGACACAGACATACCCCTCCCTAGGCACTCGTTTCTGTGCTGTGCTGGAGTACTGCAAGTCAAGGAAGGGGTTTTCACTCAGAAGCTCTTTCATGCTCTGCGTATAAAGCATGGGAGATGATAACATCCCAACCTCCAATGCGGTTAATTGTTAGGACTATCCCAGCATGTATCATAAGGTTAAATATCTGAACTAGTATCAAAAGTCTAATACTTTAGTTTAGGAAGTAATAGTTGTGAAATAGGGATAGAAAAATATCTTTGAAAAGCAGATGTCACATTTTATATGGGCAGCATTGTTTCACGTTAGGTGTCTACATCCACCTACATTCTCCTCCAAATACATAAAGATGAAAAAAGATTGATTAGATGTTTTTCTGAGTACAAGTCTAGCAGCACACTTTCATGCTAAGGCTGAGTGCTGCTCCAAGACATTCTCAGAAAACTGTGAAATCCTGGAATATATTACTAAATCACAGTGGTTATGTTTACAGCGTAAATTCCAGTTAACTTGACATTATGCCCTCCTTGACAGTTGGCTGACAATAAAATTTACCTGCAATTACTTCTGACAGCGGTGTTAGCTGACTGATACAGTGACCTTTTGGAACACTTGATCAAAGAAGTCCCATTAAGATTATTAGAGACAACCTTTGCAATCCCAATCCAAACTCACCGAAATGTAAAATTTGTTATTTAAATGCATGATCCTTGTCTCACTTTGGTTTACAGTTTTTACCCTCCTGTGACATACAGAAACACTGTGCTCTGGTGACAGAATATTCCCTTGCCAGAAACCTAATGAAGAAAGATGGGGCTGCAAAATTACAAACTAAACATGAACAAATTACTAACTAACTAACTGAAAGTAGTCAACTACCAATTTCTGCATCTAATTCACCAGAGTTTTAAAACTTCCTTAAACCTAATCAAGCTTACCTGATTTCTTTTCCATACTTGCTAAGGATTATTAATATTAAATACTCTCAGCATCAATGGGAATTTAGATATGGAACAGAAGCTATGTCCCGCTGGACTCTGTATCCAAATTTTTAACCAGTGTCTAATAGATTTTATTTCTATATATTTTTAATGAAATTTTTTATTATTAATAGTGTTCTCAAAATAAGCTAATGAACTGTAATAGATTTGCATAATTATGAAGACTGATAATTTATTCATGGACATGGCAGACAGAATGAAGGATTGGCATTAATTCTGCCAGAAGTTCACTGAGAATGCACTCTGTTTTGAGGCTTTCAGTGGAACAAAAATAGAGGAAAATTCCACTTAGCAGAAGTGTCCTATTTGAAATGTTTTGTAAAATAGTTCTGAAATTGAAACTGTATAGATTTGATTTAAAAACTGTTGAAATATAAGAAATAGTATATCCTGCCAGCAGGGGTGTTCTGGGTGCTAGTGACTAGGGCAGAAATAATTTTTTCACTACTGACATTAATCAGATACTTTTTCACCCCATTCAGAGCAAACCTGTGTGTCTACAGCTCTACAGTGAGGACATGAAGGCAAGTGCAGCATACGATGAGCAATATGTTACCTGAAACTGTACTAACTTTTATGCTCTTGCATCAGTTAATAAGTGGGACTGAAGCTTACAAAGAGTGTCAGAACACATGGGCGTTTCAGGGGGCCTCAGGAAGGGTGTGGATCTAGTGGTACTGAACTGAAAATAAGAGTGTTTTGCTCTTTTTTCCACCTTCCTTCTAAACATTGGATAAACTTCAATCTTACATCCTCCCCATATTATCAGAGGAAGGCCAACAGCTTATAGCAGTCAGTGCTCTCAGAAAATGCAGCCCGCACTGCACAAATTGCCCTGTGCCCACCCCTCAGACAACTCGGCCATGACTTGAAATTCAACACTATTATTTTCTAAAGAAGAGATATAAAGCCATGGGTTCTCAGAAACGGTGTGCTCTAACAAATGCATGAAATACTCCCTATCCAGGGGGTTGACACCTGAAATATGTAATCTGTGGTGAGAGCTCATGTTTTGGGAGGACACATGTTCCCTGTCAGGTAATTTCACTTTGAGTTGTTGTTCAGTGAGACACATTTAGTGGTTGGAATGAATCTAAGTTATGGCCTGAAATTTGCTGTGTGTGAACATTTATGTGTGACCTTTTTGCTCCCACGTCTTCTGGAGCAGCACCGAGAATAGGGGGAGGCTTGCTCTAAGACCTATTGTATTTCAGATTTACAGTGTGTGCAGTGCTGGGATTTGCTCGGCAATAAACAATTGGGCAAACTGAAACAGAGATGCTCAATGTGCTGAGAAAACATAATGATAAAAAGTGTGGTGTAGAGGGAACTTTCATCTTGATGATTGCTAGAAATGTGCAGGAGAAAGCAATTTTCATCCCTTGTTAGAGAAAATGAAGCTGCAAATTTCGGCTCTGAAACTGAACAGGATTACTTCAGAGATGTTCAACTCGGGAATTATTTTCTAGGTTGCACAAGAAAAAACAGTGGCAGTGACAACAGTAGTGGCTTTTTTTGTTGTGATTCTTGGTACCAATAAGTCCTAAAGTATTACTGAAAGTTTCTTGGGGTTTTTTTTTTTTCCTTTAACAAACTAAGTAGTGCCAGATAGTAATTAACATTCTGTGATCTTTAGGAAAAATCAGGATTTCATTTTCAATATGACATGTTATAGACGATAACTGGAGACCATGTTAAATGTCGTTCTACTCTGTCCCTAAATATAGAGCCAAGAGTTACATTCCTAAATTCACATTTTGCAGGTCAAAGTGGTATAAGCCACAGCTACAGCTTTGCCTTCAAGTCAGATGAAACGGTTATTCTTCTTATTTTTTTTTGTTTTAATTGCTTCAAAGTCTACCTGAAAAGAAATCTTTCAGTTACAAAAGAAAATAACATTCTGACCTATTTCTCCTCCTCCTTCAATTGTCAGCATTTGTGGATATCCAGATAGGTGCTGCACAGGCTTTCAGAACTCAAATAGCTCCAGAAGCAGAATAACCTGCAGAGACTAAAGTGGAGCTGGGAATATTTGTGGGTTTTCTTCTCCACTTCACAAGAATCCCTTCTCTCAGAGTTATGCTGATTATAGTCTGAGGTTGCTCAAGGGCCTTGAATGTTTAAAGGTTTAAATTGTTTAGTTTAATAATACTGTGGCAGACTGGTTCATTTTTCTTGCTACATAATAAAAAGACTAAGATGATCAGAGTAATATTAAATCAGAAGACCTTGTGAGCCGCTGGACCAAACCGGTTGCAGTCCTGCTACTCTAACGCAGGAGGTGTGTGTCTTTCTGAGTACTGAATTGGAGAGAAATGTGTCCTGGTTCTGACTGGAACAGAGTTAATTTTCTTCTAGTAGCTGGTAGAGTGCTGGGGGGGCACAGGAAGCTTCCTGTATTTAGTTCTTTCCAGGAGGTACTGAGAGAAGGGAAGTAGCTGGATATGTTCGGTGTTGAAAGTGATAGCAAGAGTTGATACAGGAGTGTTCATACATTGGAGGCAAGAGCTCTACACCAAATGAGAAGACAGTTTCAATTTGGAAAGGTTTAGATAATTTTAAAAAAAAATTATTATAGAGAATACTTCATTATCAATATTAATGGAGAGGGTTATCTTCGAGTTCATGTCACATGGTAAAAGGTTACTGGCTCCAAACATGCCAAGAAGAGTTCACTCTTTACAGGGTAGAACAGGTCTTAAAAATTCTTAAATTCTTAAAAATGTGAGACAAAGCTGGCCCAGAACTAAATCGTGAATACTTATCAGCCTAAGCCCAAAAGAGTAAATCACAGGATCTTTACCTTTCTACCTTTTAAAAGAAATCTGCCTCTCTTTCTTTGGATTTATTTTCATTTCTTTTCTTTGTGGTCAACTAGCGAATTTGCTCATCCTCTCTATTCCAGTTGCTCTTTTCTTCCTGAACTCTTCCTGAAAAACAAATTGACAAAAGGAATCGAAACAAGTCTCCAAATTAGATTCTTCTACACTTGGAGGCAAGCAGCAACTGTGTAGTCCATCATGATGCTGATTTTTGTTTGTGTATTAACTCTCAACCCAAACAGCTGCTTGGTTTAAGCTGTGTTCCTGTTCTATCCAGGGGGAAGTAATTTAGCAGCAGAAAAACCTGATATAAAGAAAATTAGAAAGGTTTTCAGAAGAGCTGAAGCTGCTGTGCTTGTGATTAAATTTTCTTTGTGTTTTCACAGTTTTTGGGAAATTTGAGGTTTGACTCTTAGGAAAAAAAGCTTTTGAAATAAACTCCAGAGTTAAAAAACCATCCCAGATATGGTCAGACATTCTTAGGAATGTCCAGTAAATGATAGATACTAATTACATTTTCTGTTATAAACTTGAGGATTAAAGAATCAACTATCAACAACCCCAGGTTTGGTTTGTGTGAGGTTGGTCGACCCTGTCTGCTAAGCATGGCAATATATACAAAGGTTGTCACCGCTCTGTGAACTATTAGAACTTGCTTAATGACACCAATTAATCACATTAGTGCTTTAATGCCCTTGAATGACATCTTTCAACTTGCAGAAACTTTGCATTATGGATTTTGTTGAAGTAGGAAATATTTTTATGATATTTTCTCTTTAGATACCCTTTTAACCTTCTCAAGCAATTTAGAGTACATATCTTGTGATAACTCAATTTCCTGTCTTAATTGCACATCATTACTTCCCGAGATGGGGTAAGCATGCTGAAAATACCAATTTTCCACTTCAGTATCCTGTCTGGAGAGGAATGTGGCTTTGGGGGGTGGGCTTTGGAAGAGCTCTAAATGAACAAGGGAGTCACAGGAGAGGCATAGTAAAATGTAGTTGTAGTTTTTCACCTTCCCTTTCCAGAAAAAGTTGCCTAAGAGTGTCTTGTGAAATATTTTTGAGTTCTAGAAAGGTGTTAGTTCGACAGTCCGATAAATATGAGAGCCCTTTTGGGTGCACTGAGAGTGCTTGCTTTATGCCTGCCCTCTGGCAATCAATTTGAAGCTGCAAGGAAGTATCCAATAGACGATAATTTCGCTGACACACAGGTGAAGATCAATATTGGTGAACTATCAAGTTCAAGTTAATTTTACAGAAGTCCTCAAGTATCAGTAACACACCTGTCATGGATATAGTCAAGCTGAACAGAGGTTTCAGTGGTGAAATGGGTGAATACAATGTACTCAGTTGTTCTCTCTCTTCATTGAGAGTGCTGATTTTGTCTTCTTGATGAAAATGGTCATAATAGGTCAAATTCCCCCATCGAATTTGATGGTTATTTGAAATATTTTATCATATTCTCAATAAGGAAAGTCCCAAGATTATTCACTAATCCTTCTTTTATCTCCTGCTTTTGCTTCCTCCCTAAATGAAGACCGTATTCTCACTTCTGTTTTCTTTGTGCAGTTTTTCAGCGCTGGGTTTCTTTGTTGCCCATTCTGTCTGTTGTAGTCAGCTCTTGCCCTTAGTGCCCTGTAGGGACCTGTATTTGCAGTGCTTCACTATGGCGGAAATTTTTTGTTTGGTTTGGTTTCTGGTTTTTTTTTCCCCCCTTCCTTTCTTTCAATATGCACTCAATAGTCAAACTTTGGTTCGTGTTGTTGGCTTTTGAGCACATTGCCCCAGTAGAAAAATTACTGAAAGGCAGAAAATGGTGGTGATTCTTTGGAAAAAAAAAATTCAGAAGGATAGGAGTTAGGCTTCCTTGAGCCCTCTCCTGGGCGTCCTGTTCACTAGGAAAATGCGGTCTGCAGGATTGTTATACATCCTCAACTAAACTGTGTGTTTTGTCCTGTATTCTATGCTGAATGAAGAGCCAATGTCTACTAAAAGGCTCTTGGAAATCCCATTGTAAAGAGAAAATGTGTATTCCCTGAGCAAATAGGAGTAATCCTGTCACCCCTGAGCTTATGTTTCTTCCTATTTTTTGCTGTTCTAAAAATATTCATGGAGGCTTTAGAGACAAGGAGGGTGAACAGATAAATCTAAGTGGATCAATTCTGACTGTGATCAGGTGATTGCAGTGCTTGGATAATATCCTCTGCCAAAGGAAATTAATTTTTATTGATATTTACACATGATCTCAGCACAGACCCTTTTGCCATCACTTTTACTGTACTGCTGTAAACTGATGGTACACTAAACCAAAAAATATTTAGAAACAAATGTATGTGACAAAAGCCCAGAGTAAACATTTAGTAAAATGAAATGATTTGCTATTTGAGCTTGGAGTTTTAGCAGCTGAATGTGTGAGTTTGTCTGTAAGGGTTGCAGCAGCCACCAGGTGCCCAGCCAGGAGTCTCAAAATTTCAGGATGAATGTACACTGAGCAAGTCCGGGCTCCAATGGCCTCGGAGGATGAGCCTTTGCTATGGACTTCAGTCCTTTGAGGAAAAGTGAGATTTGGGTGAGACTCTCATATCTTTAAGTGTAGGTATCTACATTTAATCTAGGCATCTTGATTCCCTTCATGAATCATGGACAGGCCTCCTTTCATCTCATCCAAAAGCTGTCACCAAAAACAGCTGAGATGAGTACCAGGCTCCTCTTTATGGACTTCAAAAGGAATCAAGATGGCCAGCTTGCTTAAAGGTAACCAAGTGTGTGGGAGAAGCCTGTAACAAGAGTCTAAAATAAAAAGGGGTTCAAGAAATTGAAATTAATTAACTTAAAGTTAGTGGTACAGTATCTGGGAATTCAGGTCAATTTCTAAGCAAAATTAATCATGACACTAAGTGCGACTGTACAGTTGTTGGAGAGATGAAGGGAAGGGTAACCAAGTCTGTGTGAAGACGGGAGTGCCTTCAGTTCCCTTGGCTATATTTGTTTCTCTGTTCTGTGTTCACAAGGTAAAATTTTAAGTAAACTGGGTAGGAAGTGCTGGCTTCCACTGCCAAATCTTTTGGTTACCTCTAAGGAGATGGTCTGGAGTTTGAAATGTTGTGGAAGGGAGCAAAATGAATGGTACATCTGCCATTGGTTCATGTTCTAAAACACCTTGCAAGTAAAGTTTTATTTCAGATAATGAAGCTGTAGCTTAGAGCCATGTTTATTTTGAAATCATTTATGCAATAACTTACCCCAGCAGTCATTGTAAAGAAGCAAAAAATCCCCATCACTGTGGCACAAGCCAACAGAATAGGCTATTTTCATTATAGTTTGGGTTATGTCCCCCCGAATGAAACACACAGAGTTATTAAATAACTCTCCATTAAGCCAATTGGTAAAATTCCCACTGAATCAAGGTTCACTGTGTTCAAATGATTCCAGACAAGCAGGGAGGACACACTGGCTGTGCAGTCTGATCTGGAATTGCTTCACCTTATGGCTTGGATAATGAGATATTGATTTTCACAGAGCAGGTCATGTTCAAGAAAAAATGAGAGACTCAGCTGCAATTATGAAAATCATTGACAATTGAAAGTGGAGAAAGGTTGTCTTTCTGGATAGCAGATAGACATTTTAGCCAAGTCTTTCTCACAGCTGTCAGGATTTGATACAAAGAAAAATAAAACTGAAAACAGAAACACACGATATATGCTTCTATTTTCATAAGTGAAAGTTAAAAGATGTCTTCTAACTATTTTGCAGGAAAGATAAACGAAGTCTGTTAAATACTTAATGTCTCACAGCTCCAGCCGTGAGTCAAAGGGACTTTGCACAAAATCCTAGCAACGCTCTCTGGTTTCAGCAGCTCTGAGCAATCTTTTCAGCTGACCTACAACGGCGGAAACAGCAGAAAACATAACCTTCAAGATGCTCTTTTCTTATTACAAGCATAACATTATTCATTTCTAAACTCAGCTGTCTACTCTCACTAAAATCACACTCTCTCTCCTTAGGCATGGATCTCTGACAGCCTTTCTTGGGATTTGATGGATGAGGGCAGAGAGCCTGCAGGAGAGCTGTGAGGCTCCAGGCTGAGGGGAGTGTGGGATCCCACTGTACTGGATCTGCCAGGGATGGAATTATTTCTCTCCACATTAGATGGTGTCGAGCCATTGCTTTGCATTTGTGATGCAGTGTCAGCAACACACCAAGTAGGTTTAGCATTGCTAAAGAGTGCTTCCACAGTGGTGCATCTCTGTGTTTCCTTTCTGTCCTCTCCAGGGAATTATAGAATGGCCTGGGTTGGAACAGACCTTAAAAACCATCCAGTTCCACCCCCCTGCCTTGGCCAGGGACACCCTCCACTAGATCAGGTTGCTAAAAGCCCCATCCATCCTGGTCTTGAATATTTCCAGGGATGGGGCACCCACAGCTGAGGCCAGGGCCTCAACACCCTCACAGCCGAGAATTTCTTCCTAAAATCCAATCTAAACCTGTCTTCTCTCAGTTTAAAGCCATTACCTTTGTCCTATCACTATAAGCTCTTGTCAAAAGTCCCTTTCCAGCTTTCTTGGAGGCCCCCTTCGAAAGGTGGTGGCTTCTCCCTCTGTCCCATGGAAAACACAGCATTAGGAGACTCATCTCTTATTTTTGTCTTCCTCCTTTTGCCTCTCCCTCTGACTTTTCCCTCCCAGTAGCCACTACTCCTTGCCAGAGTTGTGCTTTCCTGGTTTCTGGAGGGATCCTGGCAGAGAGCACCCAGAAGCTGCACCCAGACAGGCACTGCCACAAGTGGTTCTTTGATCACGTGCTGCTCCTTGAGAACTTGCATCAATTTCTACCTGAGATTTGAGGTTAACACCTTAAGACACTTAATTTGTAAAATTTAGTTTTTCTAGTAAGAGATTGATTAGCTGTATAATCTGTAGGCTTCCTGTGGGATATTATCCTCTACAGATCTGTTTGAAGTAATTTTATTATAAGATTTTTTAATACCTAGCAAAATTACTTGGTCAGGAAAAGTGCTTGGGTGAATAACAGAGATGATGTCTTCAGTGCTTTCTGGGTCCTTCAGGACCTCTCTTTAATTTTTTCCTGCAAAGACATTGTCCTTCGTTTTCCCGTTCCCTTGGGAATATTTGTCAGAGGGCAAGAATGCTGTTCAGGAAAGTTCAAGTGTTCTTTACAGCTGAACGACTTCATAAAGTAGGGAAATATTAGAGAATATTTTGTTGGTTTACATATGGACAACTTTTTACCTCTGGAGAGGTAAAAAGTTATGTCTCTGTTTCTATTAGTAAGAGCCCTGCTAGGCCGTCTCCTCTGGTTTATTCTCTGCTTACAGCATGCTCTTCTGTTCAAATGCTTATAAGTTGCCCTAAAACTTTCAGTATCTCCAGACCAATAAAAATAATTAAAATGTGACTATGAAAGCATTGTATTGAAAGAAAGTAATGAAATTAAAATGGAAAATGCCATTATAAATAATGTATTTAAATAAATAACTGTACACTGTAGAATTTCAATTACAGAAAAACATACTTTACACAAGTAACTACTAAAGAAATTGCTGTGGGAACACATCCATTCATTGAATTACAGGACATAAATTTTTCTCTGATTACATCTTCCGTTGTGAGGGGAGCAATCACAGCAAGCACCAAGCTCTAATAACACCCTATCTTTAGGAATTAGAATTTACTGATGGATGGGAATGTGGAAAGGCTAATGAAAGGCTGGTGCTTCCTGTGCACAAAGGGAGTGAATGGAGCTAGTCAGACACAAAGCAAGAGCTGTGATCACTGGCAGGTAACTCAGCAGCTCGTCTTGGCCGTGCCTTTCAGCAGGTGTTGGGGTTCAGGGAGTCTGTAGGACTTTTGAGCGTGTTATGGGTTCATCCATGCAGTGTCCTAGGGTGCATTTCATGTGCACAGTGCATTTATACCCTGTGAGAAGAGAGCAGAACACCCCTGGACACACCCCTGGGGTGTGACAGGAAATACTGTTTGTTGTGGCGTCTTTTACACGAGCTGGGCTGAGAATTTGGTGGCTTTAGAGCCCATATTGGAGGAGAGGGAATGTCAGAGATGTTTGTCATGGTTCAAACAGGCAATGGGTGCTTTAGTACCTTGAGGATCTGTAGCATCACCTCTCCATCTCTCGTCCATCCCCAGAGCTGTCTGTGGGGTCGGGATAATCCAGTTGGGTATTCCTTACCTGTGATGGGGACTTGGAAACAGAGACTGGTGCCACTCCAGGATAGGAAATATGTACTGGACCATTCACAGAGGTGGCTATAACACAGCCCAAGGCATCTTCATGTCTCGGGGTTCAGTGTCCAGCTGGCCTGAGGGGAAAAGGTCTCTGACAGTGGTTTTCAAAAGGGGGAAGAAAATGGGTAGTGTCTGGAACAGAGCTGTGACAGAAGAAGTTTCCAGCAGAGATCTGCTTTTCTGATTGCTGCATGGTGGAAATAAGAAAAGCTGGGGGAAAAAAAGTAATTAAGAAATTTAATGTAATCACTGAAAATTAACAGACTAAATGGGAAAAACATGCAGTTTATGCAATGTGATGTTCTATGTGCAAAGTTAGCAAAAAGAAAACTAGAAGTGTAGCCTTATCCTTTTAGTGTTTCCTTAGGTGACATGAGGACCCAATCCAGTTTCAGTTTGTTCATATTTGAGAATAGTCTATTGATTGCAAAATGTTTGTTTACATCTTAGATGACAAACAAGCAACCAACAATGATTCTGTCTTCTCAAATCAGTATTTTGCAGGGTATTTTCTTTTTACCTTGGTAAATGACCTTTCCTTTTGTTGTGCGACTGGACACCTTTCTCTCCCCTGATGTTTGTATGGATTGAGTTTAGAAGTATTGATGTGTTTTTAACTTCTGTCAAAGAAAGGTAACTTGTTCATTTTTTTTTCTCCCTAGATTTTCTATTAAAACTGTCTTTTTTTTCTTTTCTCCTCTACTGGTAATGTCGTTTTTTTTAATGCTTCTTTAGTCTGTTCTTTTTGTGCTGTGAGTTCAAGAATGTTCTTGTAGAAACTGGTTATTTTTTCATCCTAATGTCACCAGTGAGTCAGTCCAACACACATTCTTATTACAGGATTACTCGAGATTTCCTTTTTATTTAGTAAGAAACATCTGAGTTCTCTTTGAATTTTCTGTGCAAAGACAATCTATAAAGGTCTTCAGCAGACACCGTACAAAGAAAAATGTGTCTACGGGGATACAGATTCTTCCTGTTGCTGGTATTGCTGTTAGGTTTTGATCAACTGTTTATAGAGGAAATGAGAAGTTCTTTTGCCTTCCTCTGGAAAATGACTTATACGTTTATCAGTTTCTTTTCCTAAAATAATATGTATGGTAGAAGTACAAATATTTCCAACAGGATATTCAGTCTATTACTTTAGAACAACAGATGGAGGAATAAAACTTGTTCTATTATAGTCTGACTCTTTCTGAAGCAATTTCAGACCTCACCAAAAATGTGAACGTGGGAATTGCACAAATATTTGTGCTTTCTAAATCACATTTCAACGGGTATTTGCTTGACACTATTATTGTCCATAAAAACGTAATGAGATACTAATGTGGAAATCCATTCGTAGTAGGAAACACAAGATGTTTAAATATGTTAAAGAGCAAAAAACCTGTATTGGGACTAGTCTGTACAGCTTGCCTAAAGTTCTGGGTTAGATCACAACTTTAAGGAAGGGCACTGATCTGTTATTACAACCACTGTGTTTTATGCTGTGCACAAATTGTCTCTGAGACCCACTTAGATACGGAACACAGAGCACAAAGTTGGCAAACACTTCAATGGCTCGGCATTGCTTCCATAAGTGAGCAAAGCAGTTTTTAATTCTGGGAGTACTCTGACACCAAGAAGTTAATGCACTGTAGGTTATGCTATAAATTTCCATCACTATGGCTATTTTGCACTAAGTGTCTGGATGGACACACACGGATTTGCATGGAGAGCTGATGGGAAGTAAATTGAGTATGGATTCCCAACACAGCATTTTAAAGCAACTCACGTAGCAATAAAGCAAGGTTGTTGTCAGGTTGCCTTTCCTGCTTTCAGCTGCTCCAGAGGGGCTACCAAATCCAGCTGCTACAAACTGCAAAATGAACAGCTCTGTATGAGATGGTTTAGACTGCTGTGCATCCCCGTTTGGGGGTGTGCATGGCCGGAGCTCTCCAGCTGCAGGGATGGCAGTGCCTGGGTGCTGTGGCCGGGGACTGTTTCTATCAGCACAGCAACACCTGAACTTTCAAGGTCTTGAGCACTTAAGAGAGCGAGCTCTATTTCTAAATCAATAAATTCAAACCCCAAAATTCCACCCAAAGCTGAGTCCTCAGTCAGTTAGAATAATCAGATCACCGTTTTAAAAGTAAAACAGTTTTTCCTTACAGGCGTAATTTTTATTAAATTCTACATACTTTAAAATTGTCAACAGTTGGTTTAGAAAATATTGAGAAATCATATCAAAATACATGACTGCTGCACTTCCATAATAAAATGTTCTGATTTTTGTATTGAACTGGATTTTATAACAAGCAAACCCAAAACTCCAGGCTTTATATGAAAAGATTTCAAATGTTATGACCAGTATGGCATATTTCTAGGGACCACAGAAGAAACTCCCCCATGCCTGTTCTAACCAGAAACTTGATTTTCCAGTATCACTCTATCCTTGTCTATCAAACTCATCATTTACATTGTGTGCAGAAAGACTTGTAAGTGCTGCCAATTTTGAACAAATGGGAAAATGAGCTGGAAGAGGGAGAGGCTGTGTTTCTACAGGCCTGTAAACTTTGGATGACACCTCTGATAAAATCTTAAATAAACTTTTGCTTTCCATTTGGTCTGTGCACTCCAAAAGCCAGTTGTGTTTGTTTATTCTGCAGGTTAGGTATCTTTTCCTGACTGTTTCGTGTCTCTGCTTCTGTCCCACAAGATACTGAACATCTGTAGGATCCTGATGATACTACATTTTTACTGATTTGAAAATGAATTGAGAACTAAAGAGCTCATTCCTCCATCTTTTACCAAGTGCTGCTTCAGATGCCAGCGTGGTTTTTTTGCCACCCGAGTGATCATTAAACAGCGAGTTTCTCTCATTTTGTAAACCCAGATGATTGTGTATGATTTACTCATTTATGTTTTTAAAAAGTGCTTCAGTCTTTTTGTTTACAGGCCTTTGAAAAAGCAGTGGAACACACTGTGATGTCTTTATCAGATTCTTTTCTAATTAATCAAGAGTAGCAGAAGAAACAAACAAATGAAAAAGGAAAATTATCTAAGTGAAAGTCTGCAAATAAAGAACTTGAAGTGTGACATGAGAACAAAGGCGTGCATAATATTAATGGATACATTTAAAAAGTTATTTTTTAAGTACATCTTTTCTGTTAATTCTTAAGGGAAAAAAAAATTTTTGACTATAGCTGGTTTTTTTCCACCAGAATGTTAACACTGGCATCCTGGAATAGGTATATGGTATAATATAGATTTATGTTTGAGTATTAAACTCTAAATAGAGCAGAACAAAACCAGCTATCCTTATTCTTAGCTTTCCTTATAGATATTCTTTTCCTTTTTAGAAAATAATTCTGTAAACATTTGCTGGATACTTCCCCTGGCAAGTGCAAGTGACACAGAGAAATAAGGGTTAAATCAACCCCAGAGCTCACTGATGAGCCCAAGTATGGGCTCTAACAAAGGCCATGAGTTGACAATTCGAAAAGAATCTCATTGGTGCCTTTTTTCTTTTTCTCTAAAATGGAAGTGAAATGATAATGATGGCTGATTTCTAGTCTCCTGATGCTGATGGAGGATATGAATTAAATTGGGTCTAGTAATAAAATGAACCCCTAGAAGAAAATTATAATCAGACTCTTAAGTGGTTATAATTGCTGAGGACTGGAGTAAAAGCTATTCAAATAACATCCAGCTGTAGGCACTGTGAACTCTTTAACCAAATCCAACATGGGTTATTCCTGGTTTTCTCACATTTTCTCCTTCTGCCTAGGTCTGTAGTTTTCTTTCAGAAGGATTGTGCCCTAGCCATCTTGTTATGTTGATTTAATTAAGATATTTGTGAATTAAAACTTCTCCATTTTTAAATACATCTACATGTAAAATGAAAGCTGTCAGTGATAGAAAATGGACCGGTGGAAGTAGAAAGGAGAATATCCATTATCAAAGGTGACAGAGCTGGGCAAAACCTTATCCAGCTGCTTGGCTTTGGGGCCATTGCAGAGTCCCGTGTTGCTGTGAGGGAGGAGCGGCAGCAAGGGTTGGGATGTTCTGATGTGCTGCAAGCTGGGATGAGACCAGTGGGGGAGTCCAGGGCTGCAGGACTATGATGGAAACGTCCATCAAATGTAGATGTTTTCTACTTTGTTGCTTGATTTAAGCACTCAAAGAAGGAGAAAGCTGTTGAGATCGGATGATGAAACCCTTGCTGATACATCAAATTAGTGAAAACCTGAAGCTGTTGTAGAAATTAGGAGGATTAAACACATTGCTTGCATTGTACGCAATTGTACATGGCAATTCACTGTGGAAAAGCAAGGGAATTAATAATTGAATTCTTTGCCAACCACAAGGAGGTTCCCTGTGCTAAAACCCAACTTGCATTCTTGAGAACAGGAAGGGCTGTGAGGAAGGAAAGTGCCAAATGGTCCCAGGGTACAATGGATTGCCATGGCCAATCCATGTGTGTGGAGTATCAGATGCTCCAGCAGTGACCTGGAGATGCTGAGCGGAATTGTTGCCGTTTCATTTAGGTAATTCAGTACAGGAGATGATATTTGTTGATCAAAGTGAATAATCTAGTTGAAATTAAACCCACTAATATTTGAAAATAAATGCAATCAGAAGTGTTCTGAAGCATTGGTTTGCAAGGTTTTCTTCCAGGAGGATGACTGTTTCTAGCAGGGAATGCCTACTTCTCACAAACTTAAAATTTCAGTTCCAGTGCATAAAAGATTTATTGAATGAGATTATGATCAGAAGAGATAAAGTAGAGCTCAAGGAACAGAGGTAAATAAGAGAGAGGATACTATTTGCCTGAAAAGTGAATGGCCTTAAGAGGAATATGCAGTATAAAGGGAAAGTCAAAATTAACAAGCTTAATACAGGGATGGGAAAAATAATCTGTATTTATTCTGAGAACTAAATTTATTCTCTTTTACATTGTATTGGATGGTTTGACAAATGAATTATTTAGTAACAACATCTCTTATGAAAGAGCCATAACTCGTTTCAGAAGTAATAGCTTTTATTATTATCATTGATTCAGGAAATAAGAATAAATATCTTTGCTTATTAGAATATTATGTAGATAACTTTGAAAAATGCTGAAAGCTGCTTACTATTTCATGCCCAAAATGAAGTAGTTCTGTCTCTTCAGAAAAAAAAAAAAAAATTAATCTGTGAGGGCTGACAAATAGGCAGTAACTAGCGTGTTATTTTCAGAGCAAGGGAGAAAGTCAGCTGAGGCTTTGAGTCTGAATGGGCAAAGCTCACATGTATAACCAGTAGCAGTGGCTGCACTCATGCACAGAGGGGCAGAAGGCTCAGGACAGCAACAGCTGGCAAGTATTTGGTGTAAACAAACACAAGACAAGCTAATATTGCTGTGGTAGCTACCTTTGCTCAGCTATAGACACAGAAAAAAACAGTGCTCACCTATCCAGTGCCTTGGGCCTAATTTTAAATTTTTTCTTCAAATACGTCCTTTCAAAGAGGCTCTCCCAGGTGTCAGTTGTATAAAGAAGTTGCACATTTTTTGGTGAAATCTGGTTTATTGCTTCTCTTATTCTGGTTTTCCATTTACTTGTAGTTAACAAGGGACACGACCAGAGGAAATGGCCTCCTCACCAGGGGAGGTTTAGGTTGGATATGAAGGAATATTCCTTCACTGAAAGTGTTTTCACGCATTGGAACAGGCTGCCCAAGTGTTCAAAAATGTGGAGATGTGGCACTGAGGGACTGTGATGGGCTTGGCAGTGCTGGGGTTACAGTTGGACTCGATGATCTTGGAGGGCTTTTCAGCCTAAACATCTGGGTGATCCCATGGTACTTTAAGTTTTCCAGATGTTTTAGTATACACAGAGTATAGTAGCAGTAAGCAGTCTTCTTTTTTTTCTTTAGCCTTTTCCATGAAAATGGACTGCAGATGTTATCTTGTTTACAACACTTAATATTTCTATATACGCATGTTATTGCTGAGAGACGTAAATTCTTCTCCAATAACATCTATTTTTTAATGGTAATGTGCAGGTTTATTTCTTGTGTTGTTTAATAATTTTGTATGTACTGATCTGTCATGCTTGTACAATGTTTTCTTTATTATCTTGAAAATTTTATTACATTAAAAAGGTTGATTAAAGAGATTTTAAGTAAAAATAACTACTTCTGTTTCCATGAGAGCTTTTGAAAAGGGTATTAGTTAGAGTGACTTAGCTTTTTGCCAGTTCATCTTTAAATTACTGTTTGCAGAGGAAAAGCAAACTCAGAGTGGTGGTGAGAACTTCAGGCTACAGGTTTGTTACCCTTAAAGGGCATAATCCTCCCAGCAGTGTTTTCTCTTTGTTGGCTTTGTGCACAGTTATGCTGGATAGAACTATGAAAAAGAGCTATGCCTATGTTTTCCTTACTTATCTTTATAGCAGAAATGGTAAGTAGGAAAGTTACTTGTAGGAGTTTTTCCTTGATCTTTTCTTCGTTGTCTCAAGAATAAATTTAGAATTCTTAAAAAGGAGAAAGGCTTTCACTTACAAACTGGAAGTGACTATTCTGCCTTAATCTACAGTGAAATAGAAAGCTATTTAGAGCCAAAGGTCTTAAGTTGGGGGAAAAAAATGAGATACATGTCTGAATTACATACTTGGCAGACTGTGGAAAGACTGAGAGGCAGATTCTGTGACGTACTTTTATTGATTTTTTTTCAGGATTCTTTACTAAAAATTGCTGTACTTCTGCCAGAAGCAGGTACTAAAAGTTCTGCGCTCCTTCAGTGGCAATGGCTGGACTGGTTTGGGGTGCTGAGGATATCAGTGCTTGCCTTTCAACTGACATTCCAGTTAAGAAACGACTCCTGCCGTGTTTGGTTCTAATCATCTGCATTTTATACATGGGACCTAAGGAGTTGGACAGATCTGTTTGAAATGTAAGCAAACAAGTTACTTGCTACTATTTTTTATGCTGATTACTTAAAGCGCAAGAACTAAAGATAAATTTAATCTTCTGTCTCCTCTTTATTGCTCTTGATTTTTAGAAGAATCCCATGCAGGATAGAAGGTTCCCTGCTGTGACTTCCAACTGGGAGTTTACATTATTCTTCAAATACTTATTTATCATTTTTTCTAACAAACTACATAAAATATTTTTGGCATGGGTATTTTCTTTGTGGCTTAGTACAATTTTTTGACCATTAGGGATAATTGCTTATGACACCGTATCAGTCAGGAAACACGCAGGGAGATTTGCCTGAACAAAGAACTAGAGCTGGATACAGTTCATCCTTTTTTTGAGCAATATAATACAGCAGTGCTCAGAGAAGGGGATAGAAGAACTAATTTGACAAAACTGCAAGAAGTATACCCAGCCTTGACTCAGCTTCGTAGGAATGGGGCTTTTTTGAGATTTCATGAGATGATAGCATCATTTCTATTGATGAATTTTGCTCTTTTGATAAATTTTTGTTGTGTTTCTCTGTATTCTATTCCTAAGGCCATGTCCTTGAAAACAGATTTTCCTGGCAGTTTGGAAGTTCAGGGTGTACATAAATTTGTCCCTAAATGATTATCTATTGGACTGAGCTTAAGACTGGCAATGTCCTACGTTTTTGCGATAGAAAAATTTCAAGAATTAATGAGTCCCTCCATTTTGTGTTTCCTGTCTCTTTTTCTGTTGTGCTGGTAAATAAATCTTATTTTTATGGCAAACTATTACAGTCATATGGAGGTAAAATATGCAATTAATGAGACTGTACAATATATTTCATTCAAGCAAAGTATTGTCTGGCAGAGTAATCAGAGGCTCCCTGGTGCCTGCTCTGTGCTGGAAGTGTGACACTGTTTCCTTTAGTGCCAGATGGCAGGTCAGTTGTAATCCATAGTTCCCAAACATACACTGTGCAGTAATTTCCTTGGGCTGAACAGCTCGTTCTGCAGAGCCTGCTCCTCTGCACATCAGTAATGTTTTGTTATAAATTTCATTAAAGTACTGCTCTACTCGTCACTTCTGCATTCTCATATGGTTATTAAAAGACAAGCAATTCTAAGGGCAGAAATTCGAAGCAGAACCTTGTTCCCCCCTTTATCTACACCTGCCAATAGCATTTTATTACAGCACAGTGAGAACTGGTCAGCAAATAGACGCTGAATTTATCAGCTGCTGAAGGCACTCTGCTACAGGAGCTGCATGTCATTATTAGGGCAGTTATGTAGCTATGAGAACATTTCAGGATGTCTTGTCTTACTGATCTGCCTGTGGCATGAGTGACAGTGATCTGAATGAGGCTGATGAGCCATTTGGATGAGGACATTCTGACATTGCCTATAGCAAATGGAATGGGAACTATTGTTTTCTAGCAGGAAATAAAATTTGCAAAACCAGAGAGTAAAAAAGAGAAGCTCAAAGGCAACATTGTGAATTCCTTGTAAAAAAACCCTGCAATGCTTACACCAAAGTGGTTGAAGCTCCAGCCACTGGTTAGCTAAGCTGCCTCTCTGTTCTCGCCACTCCCATAAAGCAGAGAACAGATCCATCATGTAGGGAAGATAATAACCATGTTATCTCAGGGAAGATTATACTTTCCTTGTCAGGGTAAATTTATTAAGCTTTAGAAAGTGTACAGGCACAAAATCATAGCAAATGCTAAGGAACAGGCACCCTTCCAACTCTCTGCAGCTGAGCGGAGGGAGGATGTTATTACTCTACGCCTTCTTCTTCCCTTTTTTTCCAACCTTTTTGTGTTTCTGATAGCACAGGTTTTCTGCACTGTGAGTAGATACCATTTGCAGCCTACACTTAAATCACTGCAACCAAACGTTAATGTGTCCCCATTCTTAATTTCTTCTCAGTATTTTTTAAAGTAATGTTTTGGAACAAAGTAGTGGTGAATTGAAGCCCCATTTTTGTGCAGGTACAAAGTACCTAAGTATCCTGTGGCCTGCTGAGGTCAATGAGAACATTCCTGTTGCCTTCTTACCTTTTGAACTTGGCTTTACCGCACATAATATTTTTACTTAAAGTTAGGAAGAAGCATCATAGACTAGATAGGTGAAATGATAAAAAGATTGATACCACTTGCTGATAGTTGGAGATATTTAAGTTAGTTATGTTTATTATTTAATACTTTAGGCTAGAGCATGACTTAAATTACATATTCTCCTCTCGCTGCAGCAGTCAGAAGTAAAGAGAGCTCAGCCCTTATATACTTTGACCCTCCTATGAATCTCCTGGTCACCCAGCATGGGTTCTTTCACTTCCTGCTTCTGCAGGGTGGCTCCATAAAGTTATGTAGTAACTTGATGCAAAAGGACAGATGTGAGAAGTTCTCTGACAGAAGCAGTTGCACAGGGACATTCTCCACACAGATGCTTTCACCTATAAATGCAGGGCCCCAGCAGAATAAATGTGAAGGATATCAGCCTAGTGGAACCAAAAGGCAATGAGTGTTTGCAATTCATCCTATTTCATGGCATATCCCTGCCAAACATACAATAGTCCAATTTGGAAAAAGATTGAATCGCTGCGAGTGCTTCATACGCATTGTTTTCTGCTTTTATTTGGAAAAGCATATTTATTTCTCTGCTTCAGTTATCAATAGAAAATATGCCTGTGGCTTAATCAGTGAGGTGAGAAAAGTAAGAAAGCTCTGCAATGGAGATGAAATAGTTTTTGGTAAGGTGGTGGTACCATCCTACCACTCAGGCCTACGGTACCTGTACCCAATATTCGGTTACAAGGGAAAGACTAGGGTGCTTTGCTAGTAGAAAAACAACGGAAAACCCAATCACTGTCCTTTTCTCCCTTATCACACAAAAGTGTGCATCACATGGAATGAAGACGTTAACTTATGTTTGTTGCCTCGAGATTGTTATCTCCCAAACGCCATTGCTCATCTGACTTCTAAACACAAAACCTGGTGTTGGTTTCCAGTCATTAACTGACTTTCACACAGTTATGCCCTAAGCTTCAGCTAATGTAATTCCAGGTAAACAGCTGGAACCACAAACAAAACATTATCCCTTTAACATCTAAGTGAATTATGCTACTATTTAATCACCTAATTTAAAATTAAGTTTATGATTCATAGAAGTAATAATGCACAACAGATGGATTGTTACTGCTGCTAAATGGTCCGATATGTGACATTCTTTCAGCTTGATATGGAGTTTAAGGTTAGTCAGGAGGTGTTTGGTGAAGAATTGGCAACAGATGGATTGTGGTTCCACTAATAATGACACGGTACAGTTGATCTGTGTTACAAGAGGAGTTTTAACACCTTGTGAGAAGGCAAAAATGTAAACTCAGAGAAGTTAGATCTGCAGATTTCATGGGATTTTGCATGTAATTCCACTCCCCCAAACTGACATAAATTTTAGGGAAAATGGCATTGCTAATGTATTGGAAAGATTGTATGAGAGATCCTGTTTGTTCGGGGATTTTTGTGTGTGTGTGTGTGTGTGTGTTTGTTTTTTGTTTGTTGGTTTGGTTTTGGTTTAGGGGTTTTTGTGTGTTTTTGTTTTTTGGTTGTTTTTTTTTTTTAAGACAGAAAAAAGAGAGGGGAAAAAGGATCAAAGATCAAGGAAGACAAAAAACCCTGCAATTTTTCAAAGGGGATTGATTCAAGAGAGTCTTCAGATAAAGGGTTCAAGAGAATGTACAAATTACCACATATTTCCTCAGTTGGAGAACTCCAGGTTCTCCAGGTTCTGATGTACCTCTGAAGCCAATATAAAAGCTGTCACTCACTCAGTATCTTACAGAGACATTGGGGGCCAAGTATCATTTGAGAAGCTTTCATTAAAAAAGCAGACTGTAGATTTAGAACCAGAAATGTCTGCAACATTTATATTGAACAGTCTAGAAACCACTGAGGACCCTTGCACTGAATCTGGTGGTCCCAAAGCTTCTTCCTGCATTGTGGACCAGAAATTGTTTTCCAGACACAGAATTTCTCTTAAGATGATAAGATAAACGAAACCCTGGCGTTTGTAAGCTCCATAGCACTCCATGCATACCACTGTGTAAATGCACCTTCTACTGCATTGCAGCTCTGGTGGTTGAATGGTTGGGATTGTCACAATGTGTAAGTGCTGAGAAGGCAACTAGAAATAGCTGTGGTGACACTTGAATGCTGTTCCAGATGTGCTGATATGTTTTCAGAGTTCTTCTACTTTGCAAGTTTTCCTAGTTTGTTTTCTGTATGTTTGTTTGTTCCCCCAAATATTGGTAGGAATTTAAAAGTAATATTTTTGATATTTAAAACAATGTAGAGATAGAAGAAAATTAGAATACAAATTTTTGTAAGGAACTGTTCTTTTCCCTTTTCCATTTTTCTCTTCTCTGTTTCATCCCATTTTCAAGGTGAGTGCACTAGTGATTAATGAAGAAGGAACAAAGACAGACCTGTTGGGATTTTAGATTTTGGTTGGGGTTTTTTATTTTTATTTTTTTCATTTTAGAGCTCCAAAAATTATACAAACTTGAAGTTTAATTAGAAATAGGGTAGAAGAAAAAAGGTAAATATGAGTAACAATACACCTTTTTCCTTAAAAATCCAGACCTAAGCAGCTGAAAAAAGAGGAAAAAGGAAGGGGGGGGGGGGGGAAAGAGGGAAATTAAACTGGACATTTTCTGTTTTGATGAAGGCTTGGTTTAGAAAACGGCTGATTTTTGTTAAAACTATGTTGATCAGTAAGTTTTGACTAACTGTACCTGCTTCTAGAGCAGGTTCTAGAGGAACCTGCTGTTCACATCCATGGAATTCACTATATCATACCTCTTCCTCTTAGAAAAATCCAGTTCACATTCCTGGAACAAGATGCTTCGGAGGACTGCTCTTCTCTCCGAGGAGCTCATCCTCTCCACCACTTTTCCTTTTTGATTTTAATGTCCTCATTTAGTAGTTGGATTTCAGACCAGGTGGAATGTGAAAAGCAGATCTGCTGGAGAAAAGCATAGTTATACACACAGAAATAGCACAGGGCTGAAGACTTCCAAGGCTTTCTGATGATTTTTAAAAAATTGCATCTCACTGATTGATTCCCACATTCCTGGTCCAGTGTCATGCTCTCATTTATGCAGAAAAAAATTTTCCTTACTTGAAGTGCACTGTGTAAGAAATTTGATCCCTAAAATATGAGTAAATCTTTACTGCCACTCTCATCATACAAGAGATCTCTTTTTTCAGTCCCAGGCAGTTGACATGAATTGAGTTTACACTGCAGAAGGTGATTTTAATATCAGCAGCTCAGAGTGTTGCAAACCTCGAAGGTGATCTGCTGCAGTGTATAGATGGGCTCCTGGTGCACAATGCGAAAGGATATGTGTAAGAAGTTCTCTGATGCCACAAGTTAAACTTTTGAAAGCTTTGTGGTATATTTTGGCAGTGTTATTGCAGCAGACTTGGTTTAAACCCAATACTTTTAAGGGTATCTGAAGCTACAAATGCCTTTATTTTATTACAGTTCAGGAGGCAGAGTAGACTATATTCAATGGTGCTACTATAAAAAAAATACATACCTGCCCTACAGCAGATAAACATTGCAATCCTTCTGTCAATGTACTTTTCTGTTGCTTTTGTTTTTGTGCTTTTGCAGTGTATTAACTGAATGGTGCCTGTTGGATTGTATTGCTGAAAGCAGGGCAATTATAAAACCTGGGAATGATGCTAAATTAATTTACATGCTGGGGGCTGACAGAAGCTGTTTTCCTACCTTTTTGCAAGATTCAATTTTATTGTAAAGATTAGGTCCAGTTCTGCTGCATCAGAAGATGAA
>VZTA01012611.1:0-14231 GCA_013398855.1 Mohoua ochrocephala | reverse complement strand
GCTGCTTAAGTGATCTGAGCCACCAAGTAGTTTGAAATATACACTGTAATTATGCTCTCTATATCACAACATAAGTCATTTGAGAATTGTAAAGGGAATGGACAACTTTTTCAACCTCTTAGGTTATAGAGAACTTTAATTGAAATTCTGCAGCTTCTGAGCAAGCATTCTATTAGGAAGGACCCTATGAAAGACAGGGTTAATACACCCACTGCTATTTAGGAGAGAGAAAGAGAGAGAGAGAGAGAGAGGGAAAGAGACAGAGTAAACAAGCTCTTAGGACTTTCTTCAGAATAGGAAACCAGGATTGGGAGAAGTGGAAGTGATGCTTCTTATCGGTTCCTTACAGGAATGAACAGGAGAGGTAGGAGCTTTACTGAAGTGCTCTTGGGAGGTCTTGAGATGTGCCCAACCTTCATTTATGACAGCAGTGTCTGTCTAAAGAAACCTTCTTTCTTCCGCTGTGCCTGAAGTTCAGGAGGAATCATAATGCTCTTAGGAATCTGTCAGGCTGCTACACTGGTTCTAGTGTAATTATCACTGCTTCCCATGCATCCAAAACATTGCCTCCAAGAATGTTCAGGTAAACTTAAAGGGAAGCTACTGCCTCTATTTAAACAATGAACAAGTTATTTCAAATATAGTGGAAGGTAAGCAAAGGACTAAATTTTGTCTTTGGGTGGATTTTTCATAATCTTTCTAAATGAATGCATATAAAGAGACATTCATCTTTCCTCATGTATACTCTCATTGATGTTAAGTGCAAGAGGCAGCAAAAGAGAAATAGCAGGTGAGATAGAGCAGAAAAAACTAGAGGAGATGTAAAATCATAGACCAAAAGAGAAAGGATTGTGTAGCCACGAATTTAGTGATGAGGACCAAACACCACAATTTATAGTTATGTATCTAAACTTAGTCCTGGATTGCCTACTTGAATTTTACAATACATTGAGTTTTGGGAAGATCAGTGTTGGCTTACAGGTTTCTGGATGAATACAACAAGGGTTTGTTGTCAAAAACTTGATATTTCTTAAAGGATTTCCTACTCAGCAGAGAGAAGCAGTATGACAAAGTTTCCCTTGCATGTGATTAGTGCTGGTTAGAAGCTTTCATAATTTAGCAGCAAAGAACTGCTGAGGCAGGGGGAAGGGGAGAAAAAAAAAAAGAAAAACAAATAAAGATCCCAATACATTACTGACAGGCTGGTTAGCAGAGTATACTGGAAAGTGTACTCAGCCATACTAAGACCAGGTATCCCCAGAAAGAGGTTTCACTCTCCTGTGGAAAGGAAATGAATGAAGAATTACTGGATTAGTATTTACTGGTGACTGAAGTAACTCTTGTACCCTGGGTCCAAGCAAATTTTGAAAACAGTCTTTGAATAATCTCCTGTGTCTAGAAACATAACACTTTTTTTCCTTATGTTTTAAAATATGGTTCTATATACAAATCCAGTGTTTGTATAATTTTACTTTGCAGCCACAGAGACCAGTGTAACATCTTATATTATTAAAATGATAATGACTGGAAAGTTGGTAAGTGATTTCTGTAACAACTCATTTCATAGTGCAACATATTCAGTGATTTTATGCAATTGATACATAGTTTTTGAAGAATGTGCTCTGAAAATTATTCCTAAAATGACTCAACCTCTTCAATCCATACGTAAAAAACATCTTTAGCCAGTAGACTGGTTACAAATGTTTAGAAGTTTTTAATAAGGTAGAAATTCTACGGAGGAACATGGAATAGAGAACTATAGCAGACTCTGCAACTTATTTCTGCCGATTTTTTCATATCATTCCTTTAGAATGAGCATGCTTTTACAATGCAAATATTCTTAGTTGTTTGTAGAGCCTTGAACTGACAATGACATGTTATTCTAACTTCAAATCAATGTAAAATTGGTTTTTATTTCTTTTTTTAATCTTTTTTTACTCCCTTTCTTCTCTCTCAATCCCACTCCCACCCCCCAGTCCTTTATTTCTTCATTCATTTTTCCTAAGTGTTTAAGTAAGTGCCAGAGATTTGCTAAACATCACATGGTCTATTGCGAACAATATTTAGAGGACTTTGAAATATTTACATGCTGCTTTTTGGATACTCTTTAATGCCTTGAAAATGTGTACTTATTTGGTTGCATTTGAAAGAACATGCACCAAGATCAAATAACTTCTCATTACAAATAAATGATTTATGGAAATCTAATGTTATTAGTGAAGAAATTCAGCAAAAGATTATTTTCTGCATTTTTTTTCAGCAGACACTGTCTATAAGCCTGTCTCTCTGCAAAAACCACATTGCTTCTCCATGCCTTAAACAAATATTTATAGCCCACTGTAGTACATATTTGATATTGTTCATGCTAACCTTTACTTTTTTGGTTTGTAAAATGTCAGTGCAACATATCTTAATAGCTGCTTATGCAATCTTATAAATGAATTAAGAATATTAATTTACTCTTCTCCTGTTCTCTAGAGGAAATACCTTCAGAACTTTTAATTTGCTCCTCCATTTGTCTTGGTGCCTTAGGTATAGAAGAAAGGCCAGTCTGTCTTTGTTTTCTTACTACTTCTTGTTTGAATTTGAATTGCCTGGGTGAAGGGAGAGTTCACGCTCCTTCTCTTAATCCCTTTCACGGTAGTCCTTATTTAGAATTGAACATTTTCAGAAGAGGTGGTATTTTCTTTTCTAACTGTAAAGCATGTAGTGCCTGTAATGCAAATCTGATATATTGTCAAACCTTTAGGTTACAAATTAAATACTAGTCACTACAACTTCAGTCCTCAGACAATGCAAAAACAAGTAATCCAAATTTGTAAGCAATCCTATAGAATGTGGTATAAAAAAATGTATTGCAAAGACAAATGATTGCAGCTCAGATTAACGTTTTCTGTAATAGATTATGTCTTGACTTGAATAAAATGAAAGACACAGTGTCACATGGTGCTCTTGCAAGTAGGTTAGAGAAACATATTACCATAAGGTGATGCAAAACTGGCTGAAGGCCAGTAGGTAGTTATCAATGGTTCATTGTTACACTGGAGGGTGTATAAATTTGAGTCTTCATAGTTGTGTTTTAACTGTTTCTCAGTGATAATGCAATAAAGTATACTTAAAAAAAAAATTACAGTGTATGGTAGAGGTTAGAGGCATACCAAAGAGGTTAATTAGTTCACCGTCAGGAAGAAAAAAGTTGAGAAAATGTTTTCTTGAAGGATATAGTTCACAGAGAAAAGAAAAAGTTTCTATATTTAGTAATGGACAGATGCAACTCTTTGAAAATATCTGCAACAGAAAGTTGCTTAAAAGGGTCTTACAGAGAGGAAAGGATAATATGTTTGCATATCCATAGCAGGTAAGAAGAAAAATCATGGATTTAAATTACGACCAGGAAGATCTGGGTTAGATACAACAAAAAAGAATTCAAACAGGAAGGCCAAGGAAATACTGGAATACATTGCCTGTGGAGTCTGCAAAATTTCTACTACCTGGAGATTAGATTAAGATGGCTGAAACCACTCTCTGGCATGTCATTTCTCGGTAAGCCTGGTGATTCCGGGAAGTATGCTGTATAAAGATGGCATGTCCCTATGTTATATTTAGATTGCAAAATCAGAAACCCTTATTTTCGTTGTTAATAATTGGAAGAAAGAAGTAAAACTGTATGTTCAATTTTTGACAGGCTCAGTTTCTCAGTTTTCATTATGTAACTATTGCTGAGGCCCCACACTCTCCCTGCCAGTCTTATGGAGCCCAATCTGACAGCTCATCTACAAGAGTTTAGGGTTTAGTTCCAACCCTAACTTAACTTACTGCTTAGTCTCCATTCTGAGACTGTAAACAAGGGTAGCAATGGATACCAAATGTGACTGTGGTTTTGGTAAACTAGATATTGATTGAGACCAGGGCTTTGCTTAATGCAGGATGAGAAACAGTTAGAAGATAGCAACATATTTTGCTCACCACCACCATAGGCCAGAACCGTAATTGGTAATATTCCAAATCTTTTTAAAAAGCTTTTGAAATGTCTTGTTCCTTAATTTCTGTTGGTTTCTTTATTTCTTTTTTAAATTACACTGCACAAAATTGGTGTTGTGGTATATTTCATAACTCTTAAATTGCAGAAAAATAGAGAAAGGCTATCCCATTTAAGAGACTAGAGAGTGCACACAGGTTGAAGGCTACACTTACAAGCAGATATTTCAATTTAACAGGATATGTATATGTGGCATCTACTTTGGAACAGCGTTTTCTGTTGGTATTGTTTTGCTTTGGTATTCTTGCTGTAATTCTAAATAAAAGCTTTAAATTTATGTAAAGAAACTGCTAACAAAGTCTGTGGCTGGAAGAATGTAAATTTCAAGTTACTGGTTATAATTTAAAAATATGTATCGCAGAAATTGAATATGTTGTTCATAGCTGCCAATATTTTTTCTGCCTACAACTCCAATGACAACCTAGTACTTGAATGACACAAGAAGCTAGTCACATCATGCTTTAATATATTTTACACTAGGAAATTAACCTAATTTTTTACAGTATTTCCTTTTCAGTTGACAGTATATATTGGCATACACATCGTAAGTGAAACAAGGAATCCTAGGAAAAAATATGGAATTAATCTTTGAGCTTGACCTATGAGGGCTTACAAATAGTACTACTTGGCAAAAATTCTCCTAACGGCTTTATTTCTGTCACAATTTATCATTTGTAGAACATGGAGTTTCATGCAGCAGTGGAGACTACTTCCTATTCAGAAGTACATTATTCCACGTCTGGTAATGATGAAATCATGTATTCTATTTCCCTCTTTTCCAGGTGCAAACGCTGTTAAATTTCTCATATCTGGTGATGTCAGAAGATACATGTAATTACATAGAATGAGTTTTCTAGCAACCAGGAAAGGAGCTGCTTCATCCCTGGTAGCTGGAATGTCACAGCATCACAGAATCATAGAATGCCTGGGTTGGCATGTGTAGAGAATTCTTATAACATAATGTACTAATTTTCAAGAATAAGTTACTTTAATGGAAGAAAACTTGTAGTGAGTCAAGTCATATTTTTTATTCAGAGGCATGTTGTACCCAATGTCAGGCCCTAAAGAGAGAAAAGACAAAATAACACCACCTCTGAAGTGTACCTTTTCAGCTTCCAGATATTTGCATGCGAGGAACTTCCTGAACTGGAGCCTGGAGATATTTTTTGTAACCCCAATGAGCTTATATTCTGTGCACTTCTGTAATTAATTTCCAGAGCTGCTTTTGCTTCTGGCTTGTGCAGCAACTTGTGGCAATGGGTTCCAACGTTCATACGCGTCTGTACAAATATATTTTGCAAGAGTACATAAGATTAGGTGCCTAAGTTCTCTTTAAGGTAAGAGTCTACCATTTGAACATATTAAGATAATATTTGCATCCTGTTAAAATAAGAAATGTACAGAAGCACTACTGAAATCAGAAAAAGAAAATAAATTCAGAGTTTTATGGATGTTGATTGTCTCCAAAAAGAATCGGCTTCTTCTTTTCCAAATTTATACCACAATGATTCTCCTAACTTGGGCCCTGATTATTCTCCTACTCTGTGCATTTTCACAAATTTTATCTTCACTAATTTAGAGGAGTCCTTCTTCTGTGCTCTGAGAGTGCACCAAAGAATGACCATAAACTCTTGAAGATAAGGGCATTTCTTTCTTAGTCAAATACAGAGTATATAGAGTAAGTCAGTTGTAAAATGAATCAGTTCACCTATGTAACAAATTGTCTGTAAAAAGTTCCATACGTTGATATGTCAGTTACTGGCTGACTTTCACCTCAAAGCATACAAAAATATTACAAAAATCTATCCTTTGGAAAAAAAAAAAGCAAAACCAAAACCATAAACTTTATATTTTAAATTTTAGATTGCTCATGTACCTAAGTTTTTCATTATAAACAACTCTACCACTTGCTCCTTTTTTTTATATTATTTTTCAATGAAGTTATGGTGAAGTCATTAAGTGATGAAGACCAATAGGAGCAGAATAAAACAGTGTCATTGCAGCCTCATTGCCTGTAGCACAGCAATTTGCAGGGTAGGCTGCTTACTTCAGACTATTTCCAGTTCAATCCTGCGAACTGGGTTCTGTGAGGAGAGAGAGCACATTAGGTGAAGCTCTGAATCACATCTTCCAGTAATTTAATCCAAAAGGAAAATAGTTTATGTGCTTCAAGCCTGCTCTGTGCTATCAATCAAAACAGGTAGTATCCTGGCATTGTTCTGATGGTCAGGATATTTGTTTTGAAAATGCATTCCTGATTCTTACTAAAATACCATATAAAGAAACTCTCAGGAATCAGGACTAAATAAAAATATTTGTCTTGAGTAATTTTGTGGATAAAGTTTGGAGTTTGTCTATTAATGTTTTTTCACGTTGAAAATGAACTGTTATCTTTTTTCTCCTAATTACTATTCCACAATTTTTTTTTTTTTTTGCTTTTCCTTTACTTGCATTTGGTTAAGATATCAAAGAACTTCATTAAAAAGGGGACTGCATGTACATTTCTGGACATTTGCATGTACATTTCTGAAAATATTTCACTGACTTTCTCCAGGTGCTAGTGCAGGAATTATTTGGATGTTTTTATGCCACACAGGAAAATATTTTTAGTAGTAGAGTATGAAATTTCTTGACATTTCTGCACGCAATGTAATCTTTTGGTGCAATCTTCTCTCACCTGTTTCTCACCTGTGTAATAAAAGAGTAAAGATTAGACAAGACAACCATAGTGAGAATGGGAGCAGTAAAGACATTTCCAGCAGCAAGAGAAGACGCAGGAGAAATTTAATGAGTAGATTGTATGGATCAAGCTTTCAAGCCAGATTTTGTGATGTAGATATAACCATGGAGAAGTCTGGAAAGGGGACTCCAGAAGAACTGAAGGAATGGCTGGTGAGAAACACAAATAATCTTTGATAGAGTTGTGAAAGAAGCAGTATCCAGAGTTTCCAGAGTAATCTGGTTTTCTAAATTGTAACCGATGTAGTTATTATGGTGATGAATCCAACACATCTATGGACTACTCTGCATGCCACAGGCTAACCTATCCTTACTTCAAAAGATGAAAGCACACCCTAGTTTCCATTCATAAACATGGTTACTCAACTTTATTTTCCCATTAATCTGTGATTATTAATTTTGTCTTCTTAAAATAAAAGGTTGCCTCAATACACTTCACTGGAAGCCAATGGATATTCTCAAAAGAAAGGAAATTAATACTAAAGTTCAAGTAAATGAGTGACCTTTTGGTGAAAGCAGTGACAAGCGATGATTGTCATGACCATCAGTTGCCTATTTTGCTTTTGGGATGTATGAATATAGGCAAATTTATGAGTGTTCCAGATAAAGATAGGAAAAAAATGCTTCTTCTTCCAAGAAGCAGAAAAGATTAGATTAACATCTTGTAATGTAAGTAACACAGAGATCGTGATCAGAAAGCTTCCTTCCTTGCCAAATCAAGGTCTAAATGTCTCCCCGAAAAATATGAAATACCTGTTTGCTTCCTATGCATTGAAAATTTTGGATGCAATTGCTTCTGGCCAGGGAAATAATAAAACCAACAACATCAAATTGAACAAGGCTATTTAGAGAAATTAAAACATTTTGGTTATTTTTTTTTTTTGTGAAATGTCCCTTCTAATCAGTCAGAAACACATCCACTTTCTAGATCATATCTAGGCAATTGCTTTTGATGAATAAATTAGAAACAATCAGTGAAATGAAATCAGATTTCTGGTAGATTATCTTATATCCATATACTTTTATAGAAGGTGCAAAGTAGCAATTACAGCAATTTATGTAGCTGAATTATTTATAATGTTTCTGGATACTCTTCTATCAACTAGTAGATCATTCTTCAGCTTTTTTTCCCTTATGTCACTGCTTAAATCTCTTTCCTTCAGAACAAACTTATATCCAGGAGGTCTGTAAGAACTTCACACCTTTAAGATGACTGTTCTCAGATGATCTCGCTCAAAACTCACCACTCTTTCTTTAAGGGAAGACAGGGGATGGTGCCACTGTTCCCGTAGGCCTTGCTTCTGTAGAGAAATGGTAAAAGACTATTATTGTTTGAAATTTGAGCTGCACATAGTCGTAGGAAAACACTCTCCACTAATTCAATTAGCTCAGTTTGCAATTTAGATGCCTTAATACAGAAGTGGAAATAAGAATGATCCAATACCCTATTCAGGATATTTGTGTATTAGCAGCCTGAAATATGGAAATCACATTATGGGGAGCTGGAGGGACTTCATTTAAACATTTCAACTTATAGATACTGTCCTGTAACTTGAAATTCCAAATCATCTTTAGGTACCACCATGAAATCCTCAGAAACATTAACTAAAGGTTGCAGATGGTTGTCTACCTTAACGTTACTGACTTTATCACAACTGAGAAATCATCTCTGATGAATGGTATCATACTGTGTGTTGTGTGAAAAGACAGAACAGTTGGGATAACATATCTGCATAACTGTATGCAAAACAGAATATATCCAGTGTACTCACAATACAAAAGGTTCTTTGCAATCAGTGCTGTGGTGCTCTGACAGGATGAAGACATTACCTAAATCTTTTGGATTTGATTCTTTCTTTCTTTCTTTCTTTCTTTCTTTCTTTCTGTCTTTCTGTCTTTCTGTCTTTCTGTCTTTCTTTCTGTCTTTCTTTCTCTGTTGAACAGCATACCTCCTTATGCCAAGGTGACATAATGGAGGCTTAGTGGGTGAGGGAAAAGCTGTGGATGTTGTCTACCTGGACTTTATTAAAGGAGTTTATAGCAAGGTGAGGCATGGTCTCTTCTCCCAGATAACTAGGAACAAGAGGAAAATGGCCTCAAATTGGGCCAGGTGAGGTTTACATTGGATAATAGGAAAAAAATGTTCAAATCTTCACTTCCCTCTAAGGTTCTTTTATTATTTCTGCTTCATTTCCAACCTAAAAATGGAGGCATTCTTTTGAACTAAAGACTCCTGTTGTCACAGTGGCTGTTACTTATTTGTGAGTAGAATAACGCTGCTGAAATTTTGATTACTCAGCAAGGCTTTGACAACACTGTATTTAACTCCTGTACTTGCAACATGGCCTCGAATGACCACCTAACTCCTAAACCTGAAAGTATAACATGCCAAAGTAACTGCATATCTGACAGATATATCTTTCTAAGAGGAAGTAGATATTTGGTGATCCATATTCAAGAGTTTCTTTTTTTATTTGCCTGAATATTGGAAAATTAGGCTTAAATCATATTACTAAGTTCTTTGCAAATTACTACATTATGGAAAGATTTAAAGCCACGTTACTGTGTACTTAACTCTTATAAAACGTGTGTAGTAGAAAGTTATGGAATATAAAACGGCTTTTGTAGTTCATAAGAAGCAGTCTGGAAGCTTTGTAAACACTGAAACCTAAGTTAAAACCAAAGCGATCCTGTTTAGTACTGTAGGGTGCTTATCAATTACATATGCAAACAGAAAATGTTTCTTACAGAACTTGCCTCTAAATGAGCTTCTGTTTCTGGTTGAAATCTAAATCTTTGTAAGCTTCAGCACTGCAGAAATCAGAGAGAGTAAGCTGATATTTTCTTGCTTAAATCATTAGTGTTTTAAGCGACTCTTACCTTTTGTCACCCCACCAGTTTTCTTTATCGACCAGCTCTTCATGTGAGGGGTCAGTTTTTCAGGGTCTGATTGTGAGGTTCTATTTCCTACCTCCCTCATTGTGTTTATAGTGAATGCGCTGTTTGTATATAGAGAGAGGACATCAGAAACTCCACAACTTACTGGAGTTTAGTCTATGAAGAGCTGATTGTAAACAAAAATGAGAAAAGACCAATTTGCTTTGCACAGGAATGCTGTGTGGTGGGTTGATGTGTTGTTTTTGGGGCTTTAAATACTCTTCTTGCAGTTTATTGCTGCTTTCTTAAGTATTCAAACAAACCATAAATACTATCTCTATGAGATGTGATGGCTCCTTAGTAGCCATATACATTTTCAGTTTCCGGTGTAATTATTTTTAATGGAAATAAGACTTTTTGTAATTAGTACTATTTACAATCACGCTTACTTGGCTCAGCACAAAAGACCAAAAATAATCTAAGTGCTCCAAAATGTAATACAAATCTATCACAAAATAACCTAAATGCTCCAAAAGGTTACTCTGTGCCCTGAAGTGACAATAGACAGTGCTGAAAAGAAGGTGTATGGGCACATTTAGGGCACACAGTGAGACTATGTCTCACTTCCAGACTGCTTCTGGCAGGGTATAGTGTTACAGGCATAAAGTACCCCTGTTTGGAAATAGAATTATAAAGAACTCACTTCAGAAAATTATGATTCACTTCTTGTCTTTTGTTTAGATGTTTAAGGTTTGAATTCAAAGTGTTTTATTTTTATAATCATTACATAAACTGCTCCCTTTCAAACGTATCCATTCTGTGATTCTGTGATTTTGTGATCCAGAAAATTAATAATTAAGTAAGTACTACTACTATTCAGCAAAGTAAGAGCTTTTAAAAATAGTTGAGTCTTGTGGTGTTTTGTGGATTCAGTTATGTTTCCATTTCTTTGCAGTGATCACTGCTAAAGAATCAGAATTTTCATAATTCACTTAACATGATTTAGCTTTCCTCTGCAGCATACAGTTTCATAAAATTTGGAGCAAGTGCAGAGTCAGAATTTTCCTGGTTCTGAGAACTTTCTCTTAATGTTGAAGTTTATTTTGTAGTTGCCCTAAGTCTTCAGCTACTCAGGAGGAAACAGAAGGAAGGATTCAGTCTCCATACAGTCTGAATCTCTCTGGAGGCTGGTTGTTTTCATCAGTTGTGAAAGGGCCTTAGAGGACATTATTCTGAAAAAAGGCATTTGAGGTGCTAAAGAACAGTTTAGAAAACCCCTGTAAGAGATACGTTCCCCTCTGTAATCTTCCTCTTTAACATGCATGAGACAAAATACACCTTGCTACTGTATATGTGCCTTCAGCAGGCACATGAGGCATAGCTAGCCTGTAAAAGAGATTCGTGTAGCCTCTGGTCTCCTTCAGAGGTTTCATGCACCATGCTGGGGCCATGTCATGAGTCAGATAAAACAGTTCTGGCAGCAAGATCAGCCTGGTCTTCACCTCTGTATTCAACCACTTTCCAGGTCACAAGGCCACTCACTGCACGCGTGCTCCATGTGAGCAGCAGAGATGCTCTCTGCATGCTCAGAAAGCCAGTGACTTCCTGGCAAGCGATGGTCCTTGGGATCATTTCATCAGGGCATGCTTTACAGCACATTCAGCAGGCCTGGGAAATGCAGCATTTTCTTAAGATGCATTAAAAGAATGAGATCATTACATGCACAGAGGGGTATTTCCAGGTTTTTCCTCCACAATACTTTATTTCTATTGACCAAGTTTCTAGCAGGCTTTTCTAGTTTCTGCAGGCCGCCTGTGGAAGAAGTGCATTTTTATGCATGGATGTTGCAATAAGTAATACTGAAAAAGTTGGAAGATTCCAGGGACTTTTCATTGTAAAGTCTCTATTACAGGCAGAATTAAATTTACCTTAATCTGGTAAAGTCAGGTACAGTTCACTGAAAGTTAGACAACCAACGGAGATCACAGCTATCTCGACACATCTAGAAACTGCCTTTTAAGATCGATTGGATCAGATTTAAGATCGGGCTTTTAGGAAAATTCACAGTGTATATGTTCCCTGTCTCATTTTAGTCTTCAAGAGTTCGCAATTTCTGCAGAGCAGTACCTGGTCCTTTCCTCAAAAAGAAATTACAGATAAATATAATAAAATAGTTTCATTTGTCTCAGACCAAGCTATGGCTCTCAATATTTCTAGTATACAGTTTTAACGGTGACTGGTTATATATTTCTAAGTGTTTATTAACAGCAAATGTCCATTTGAAAAGCTACAAGAACACAATTTTTTTCAATAGATGATCTCTGTTTTGAATTAAAGTACACACATGAATACATAGAGACATGCACAGAGAAACAGCAAACACTTTTCTGACGTGAAAGTAAAAGCTTTTGTTTTTAAGATGATGAACTTGAGAAGATTACATAAATTAGCTTAAGGGTATGTTATGATTACCTGAGAATAGTGATGTCTGAATTTCCCCAAAATAGGTTGTTAATCGGAAAGACCTGCACAGCTGGACAGGATGTAAAACAAGTGATCTCAACAGAGACAACAGCAATGAAATAGAATATATTATTAGTCATGAAAACAGACATGCCAGAAACGTCTGGTGATTCCAGGCATCTGAGAGAAATGTGAAAAACAATAAGCTAAGAAAAGTTTCCTTTTCATGCCATGTAAAGGGAGCTTTAACATTCTGGTATATATTTGTGCATGCATTCTAAACAGCAGTCCAAATAAGTCTGTTATTTGCCTTGGAAGAGAAAATGTTACTGGCAAAGATAAGAGGTTTGGGTTTGGAGTGGTTTTTTTGTTTGGTTGGGGTTTTGAGGGATTTTAAAGCATTTTTTTTTCATTCTAAGCCCTGGCTCTCTATAAAGCTGGGACAAAAGTTATTAGCATCACAGAGATTAAAGAAAGATTATTAGTTTATCTCAGTGTCAACAAACAGGTAATGAAGAGCCTTCTAACTGTTTCCTTTCCTTCTGGAATTAAAAGAGAAGTGTAAATGTGGTATACCTCCATCAAAAAAGTTAAAAAAGATTCTGACAGATGTGATCGGGTGCTTCCTTTTAACCTTTGATTGCTTAGCTATTTCTTTGAACTCATTCCTGCTACAGGTAGTGAAAGCTGAGGGCATGTTATTTTAGTTATTCCTCCTTCACAAACAGGAAATGGTTCTTTCACAATGTGCATTTTTTATCATCTGATTTATAGCATTTGTTTGCTTTACCATTCTGTCCTCCTTTCTTCCTAGAAAAAAAAAAAATCTCTCATGCATACCTTTGTCTAAGTTTTTTCCTATTGACAAGATCTGTAAAGCTTATTTTGGAAAAAAAAGTTCAGACTTCAATGAAGTAAATGTAAGTCAAATATTGAAATGATCATATTCTTATTTCAGCTTTGAAATAGATAGCTCTCTTTAATTAGAGGAGTGTTTAGTGTATTGGTTTTTTAGTTTCTTTTTACTTTTTTTTTCCCCTTGGCAAGATAGTGTAAGTACTTATTTTCAGGAATTTTGGAAGCAACAGCAGAGAACCTTTGAAAATTATATTTGTTTCCTCATTTAGTGGCTTACTTTGTGTCTTTGTGTACCAAAGAGAACACAGTCCATTCTTTCATTACAAAAGCATCTCCAATTTTTTTTCCCCATCGAAAACAACCCTTAGCTACAATAAATCCCACTGAAGTCTCCAAAAAATGAAATAAATAGTATTATTACAACATAAAGAGAATGAAGGGCAAAGGTATAGAAATTCAAAAGATTTTAGGATGAAGTAGGCTGTACTTTTGTGTGTATTTCCTATATACCCTGTCTTTTAGTATATTTTTAAAAAGTGATGTAAAACCCATTCTTTTAAACAGTAATCTAATCACTGTGCACCTTCTTTCTAGGATCTCTATGTTGTGTCATATCTGGGGTTTTACGCAATGACTGCAAAATGTGTTTAGCGTTGTCTGAATTCTGTAGTGTGTTGGGCAAAGTCTCACAATAGATACAGAGAATTTAGCTCTGTGTCTTGGCACAGGTACATTTGTTTTATGAGAACTGAAGCAAATACTGTAAATTAGGGAAATATATCTCTAATATAAAATGCACAGGTTAAGCAAATTATTTTTCTCATTGGAGTCAACCTTGCCTGTTCTCAGAAGAAATGCATATTATTATCTTATGACTATGTATCTATAGCCTGCACTTGATTGCTCCCAAGTTATCTGCAAAAACTAACCTCAAAATAACACAATGTGCATTTTAAAACATCTGTTATTGAGTATGTCTTTTGGAGGAACAACTATCCTAACTCAGTCTCTGGTCAATGAGAACTTAGTGTGCTAAACAACAATATAACAGCAGATGTACAATAAAGGCCAGAAGGCTGAAATATTTTGGCTGCTGCCTCTTCCTTGGTAACAGGAAATGAACAGCTCACGGCATAATCTGTCATAATATTTCTTTGTCATTCTTTGCCTGACTCCAGCATGAATTCAGTAAGACAGCACTTTGTTCTCTTAAAGCTTCCATATTCCACCATCTAAATTTCACAGAATCACAGAA
>VZTA01012594.1:231892-251851 GCA_013398855.1 Mohoua ochrocephala | reverse complement strand
TTTTTTTTTTTTTCTTCTGGAAAGTTGATCAATATTTTATCCTTTTCAAAATTGCTGTTGGCAGCCTGGAAGGGGAAGGGGAGGGAGGGAGCTCGGCTGAGTGATACCAACAGATTTCTTGTGACATAACTGAAATGTATTTTTTAAAAGAGAAAAATTTCCAGGACCTCATTTTCGGTGACATATTTTCATCCCAGAATGAAAACAGACATAATATTATTAAAGTAGTAGATAATATTTATACAAACGCCGTATAAAACCTTGGGAGGTTATTGCATGACTCCAGGATAATTTAAATATATATCACTGCCATAATGCAACGCTGGGAATAGTTCAGTTCACGGGTGCAGTCACGTGGCCCCGGTGATGCACAGTCAAGTTTGCAATTATGCAAGTGCAGGAGTGAAATTAGAGTGGAATTAGTGTTCTAAAAATTAGATTAATTTAATTTTTTTTTTTGGTGGGGGGGAGGGTGGAGAGGGTTGAAACCTGCTCCAAGGGTCACGCTGATACCGAGTCAGGGTTTGTGCCCACAGTGCCAGGGCAGGGTCAGGCTGGAGATCAGGGAAAGGTTCTTCCCCCAGAGGGTGCTGGGCACTGCCCAGGCTCCCCAGGGAATGGGCACGGCCCCGAGGCTGCCAGAGCTCCAGGGGGACTTGGACAGCGCTGCCAGGGGTGCCCAGGGTGGGGTTGTTGGGGTGTCTGGGCAGGGCCAGGGGCTGCACTGGGTGATCCCCGTGGATTCCTTCCAGCTGTGGATATTCTGTGGATCAATAATTCTTTGGATGCTGTGCCTGATAAAGGATTTTGACCTTCCCACCGTGGTGGCCTGGCAGGAGTCTGTACAAGGTCTTGGCTGCTGCTCCTGTGGTGCCCATGGCACAGGCCCCCACGGGGCCACGCTGCCTCCGGGTGGGTGGCACTGTCACGTCCCATGGAGCCGCCGGTGGCCTCCACTTGAGCATCCTCAGCTTGAGCACCTCGGGCAGGGCTCAGATGTGGGGAATGGCCCAGGGGGGCTGTGCCGGGTGCTGCTGTGGGATAAGGGGGTGCAGGAGTTGTGTGGCACATCACAGGGGTTGGCTGGATCCCTGTGAGCTGTGGGTGCTATGGGGGTGCTGTGCTCGCTCCAGTTGGTGCTCAGCTCTGTGCAGGCGATGGTTTGTGTGCTGGGAGCTGTGGAACAGCCAAGGGTGGTCCTGAGGTCGTGGGGAGCCCCCCCAAAATGTGAGTTTTGTCCGAGGTTTGCCAGATCAGGCACTGTTTGTACAGAATGCACCAAGCGGGGCGAGGGGAGGAGGCGCTTGGGCAGCCTCCAGTGCTGCTGGGGGCTGTGGGTGTGTTTGGTGGGGGGCATGGGGAAATGGCCCCAGGAGATATTTATTTCTTTTAATTCCTACACTTCCGTGCATCCAGCATTGTGCACATTGGGAATTTCACATTTACGGATCCCGTTTGGCCATACCGTGTTTTCTGGGGAAGAAGTTTCTAATTTTTAAAGGTCTTTTATGGATTAATTGCTAGTCATCTGCCTCCTTTTTGCTTTTGTTTGGTTCCGTGAATGTCTCTTGATTATTTTGTACTGTGTGATGCCAATTTAGTGGTTAACTAGTATGCAAACTACATCTGGACACGTTGACTTTGCATTAACAATCATTGATTTGTCTGGAGCAGGGGAATAGAAATGAATGCTGCTGTTTACCATGGATAGGATATGAAAAATAACCATTTGCAATGTGTCTTTCATCGGGGGCACAGGGCTCTGGTGCAACTTGTCACAGTGGCTCTGCCTCGTCATGTGAGAGCTGCATTTTTAAACCATGGCACCAGGAGTGGGAAGAGGGACTGGGGAAGGCACGTGGTGTGTGGGGAAGGGGCCCCGGGTAGGAGCAGCTCCTGGCGACCTTGGTTAGCTCTGGTGCCGGTGGGAGCGGGGTAAAGTTGTAACAGAAAGGAAGTGGAGAAACATTAATCTGTGTAATACATAATATATAACATATACAGCACGTGTACAGGGGGAGCCTTTCGCTTGGGAGCGTAACCAAGAGGATGCAAAACTTCATAATCCAAACTGATAAGCAGCAGGTTGAGTTGATGGTGGCTTCAGCCACAGCTGTTTGTCCCCAAAACCCCTGGCTGCAGCCGTGTGGGGGGCTCTGGATGGAGCAGGGTTTGGTGCCCGCTGTCCCTGTGTGGCCTGGGGGCAGTGGGGGTGTGACTGTGGCTGCTGCATGCTCAGGTGACCCGTGGGATGGGGGAGGCCTTGCTGCACACCTGGGCCCCCTCTGGAAGAGGGGAAAGGCTGAGCAGGTGCCCCTTCTGCAGAGGAGGTCTCTTCCCATGACATGAGAGTGCTGGAGACATCAAAGCTGCCGAGCACCCGCTCCTTGGTGTTTGTAGTTAGGTCAGAGTGGTCCCTTGGTTGATGTTTGATATTCAGACCTTGAGTCCATTGGATCCACTCATCCCTGGGCCTTTTCTGCCGTCTCCTGCTGAGGGCTCTGGTTGCTGGTGGTGGGGTGTGATGCTCAGTGTCGGTGTTGGTCACCCTTTGAGCTGGGCTCAGCAGGGAGGGCTCTTCCCACACTGGAGTTGCTTTGCTGACCCTGCACTGTGCCTGTGCTGGTCAGACCCCAACTGATGCACACAGGTGATCTCCTGTAATGTGGGGTTTGCACTCCAGCACTACTGAGGGTGTCAATGCACGTGGGAGTGCTGGGCAGGCTGCGTGGCTGAGTTACTTGGGTTTCACTTGTTGGAGTCTCTCAAAGCGAGCAGTGGCAGAGAAAAGAGGTTAAATAAAGAAAATTCTCCCCTGGGCTCATTGAAAGTGCGACTGCAAAGAAGCTTCGTATTGTGAGCGGTGCATCTGGGGAAGGAGGCAGCACGGAGGGCACGGGCAACGTGGCAGTGACACAGGTGGATCAGAATCCATCCCCTTAATTAACCCTCCTGTGCACCCACGGACAGGAGTTCTCGTGCCGTGTGTTTTCCAGATTTTTGGCAGCTGAGTTGCAGTTAGCTCTGGTTCACTGACCGGGCTGCAGGGGCCTGTGCCAGCTCGCTGGGAGCTCTTGCTCCAGCTGGGACACTGCCTGGGGCAGCCTGGGGAGCAGGGCCGGGGTGGGAGGCACAGGGCACCTTCTGCCTCCCCTTGATGGGGTCAAACCCACTGGACCCCCTGCTCGTGCCTCCGTGGGTGTGGGTGTGCCTGGGTGACTCTTGGCCGAGGTCAGGGCAGAGTTTCAGGCTCCTGCCAGGTGATGGGACTCGTGGTTGATGGAGTTGTGCTGCCTCTGGACAAGCTGGAGCCCAAGTGGCTCTTTTGGGGTGAAAGTGCAGTGCTCTGGCTCAGCCTGGCCCGGCCCTGTCCTCACAGGAAGGGCTGAGGGTGGCCATGCCTTGTGCTTTTTGGTGGTGGGACCAGTGTCACCGCACCAGTTCCCCTGCTGGAACAGCTTTCCTTGGGAGTCTTCTCCTCTCCCTCCCTCTATTTCCCTCACCTGTCTTACCGAGGCACTCCAGGGTGTGCTCAGAAAGGTTTCGCTGCTGTATTGGACCTGCAACGATTTAATTGTATGGGCAAGGCTTTCCTTGCTTGTGATTTCCAGCACTCCTGCTCATTTCACATCTGTACTTGGCTGGTATAACGTGGAAAATAAGGCTGCAAGTGGAGAAGTGGAGACTGCAGAATTTGCCTGCGCTGATAAGGGGCTGACAAAGGGAAACACGGATGTCAGAGTGGAGCAGAGACGAGCTGCTGGAGCTGTCGAGGAGTTGCCACATGCATTCGAGGGATCAATACCTGTGCCTACGTGTTTGTGCATATGGATGTGCCTGAGACACTCCTGGATGCTGAGCGAGGTTCTCCAGCGGGGCTGGGATGCTGTTGGGTCTGTGCTGTGCTTGGGCCGGGAACACAGGAGCTCCGTGGTGTTTTCTGCCCTGGTTTAGCAATCAGGGATGTTATCACACGAGGTTTGGTATCTCAGCAGCTGACAGAAGTGAGACTGGCCGTGTTTGTCACACCTTTCCACTGGCAGTGAGTTGAGCCAGGCTGGATGGGCCAAACGTGGTCACATCCCGCTGGCACCACCGTGTCTCCAGGCTCTTCAGGATTTAATATTTGTTGTGATTTCATTTTACTAGATACACACAGGCAGCGGTAATTTTATGGAAGGTAATTTTTTGCTCTGCGTGGGTGTAGGTATCCTTTCCTGCCCGAAAATAGCAGCAGAAGTCAGTTTTCAGAAGTTGGGTGTGCTTGCATTGAAGGGCCGTCATTTACTGCTTCCAGTATGTTGAGAACAATTTTAGTGCAAGTATTTAATTGCTTTAGACCTATTTTTAGAAGTATTAAACCTCAGTTTTCAAAACTGCAACCAAAGCCAGCAGCTCTGCTGGTGTGGGAGAGCCGGGAGGGGAACCTGGAGGAAAACCTGGAGCGCCGTGGGTTGGCCCCACTGGGAGCAGAGCATGCTCAGGGGCCTTGGCAGGGCTTGGGGTGCTGCAGAGCCTTTGGGGTGCACGCCTGAAATGGAGCTGTCTGGTATTTTGGTGAGAGTTTTTTGTTTTTACTACTATTCTATTTACTTGGCTCCACGAGGAGAGAATGAATGAATGAAGCCCGATTTCAGCAGATTTGTGCAATTTCTGATGTTAAGTCTGCAGGCTGGTGGATGCAGTTTGGAGGCTGAGCTGGGAGCATCCCAGAGAACAGCGTGCAGGCAGCCCCGGCAGGGCTCTGGCTCGAAACCCAAGAATAGCTCCTGCTTTTCTGGGTGTAAATCTGTCACTCGAGGTCTGATGCGCCTCAGTCTGTGGGCTGCAAATCCTGAGCTTGCACTGGCGTTTGTGAGATATTTGTGATTTCGAGGGTGGGAAGGGAGAGTTGTAAGAAGGCAGGATAATTATTGGCTGGAAATAAAATACCTTTCTGAATTTGTGCGTGCATCTTGGAAACCTCTGTAGGGAGGGATGGCTGGGTTTGGATCAGGCTGGTGGCAGAGGGGATCTGAAAATCCCCCTGGGAATCAGCAGGGTTTCTCTTTGCAGTCAGGGGATGCTGTTGAAGATGCTGAGGGGCAATGGCATTGACACGAGGGGACAGGCTGGGACCTGGCATTTGGTGGCCCTGGGGTTGCTGGTGGGACTGGTGGGGGCTGGCAGGGCTGGAGATGGACTTGACCAGGGAAGGAATTAATAATTGACCACCAGGAAGGTTGCCCTGGGGTGTGTTTTGACTTGGCTTCAGGGCATCTGTCTGTTTATGGTTAATACCTCTGGGGTTACTGCCTGTTAACTCCAAGGGAGGGATATTTTTACCTCCTTATGCGTCTTTACTTTAGAGGCCTTTAGATTTGGCTGGTTGGTGATAAGAGCAGCTGGAATTGGCATTGCTGCTCCGTGGGGTTTGTTGGGACATGCCAGAGGGACAGCCTGGGAGGGGACCCGCTGTGCCAGGAGCCGGGGCCAGGAATAAAAAATGTCAGTGTGTCCAGAGAGAGCGTTCAGGTGGGGATCCATCCCCAGCCACATCCACACTGCAGCCCCTGTGGTCCTGGTGCCTGCTCCTGGGAGGGCTGGCAGAGGCCAGGGCAATGAAGGGCTGAGTCCATTGGAGCATTTGTTGGAGATCAGGGAAAGGTTCTTCCCCCAGAGGGTGCTGGGCACTGCCCAGGCTCCCCAGGGAATGGGCACGGCCCCGAGGCTGCCAGAGCTCCAGGGGGGCTTGGACAGCGCTGCCAGGGATGCCCAGGGTGGGGTTGTTGGGGTGTCTGGCCAGGGCCAGGGGTTGGACTGGGTGATCCTGGTGGGTCCCTTCCAGCTGTGGATATTCTCCATGACCCTCAGTGGGAATAGTGGTGCCCTTCGTAAATGAGAAAAATCCTCAAAATCGAGGTCCCTTTTCCTGAAATCTTGCATGTATTTCAATTTTTAGGGTTTGTTTTTATTTTTTGCTATGTAATCTGATTTGGTTTAGTTGCCAAAAAGCAGATTTGCTGAGAATGCTGTGTTTGCTTTGGGTTCCTGATAAGGTGGAGGAGATAAGTCCCACTTTGTGGCTGTTTGTTTGTGTGAGTGGGAAATGTTTGTGCTTCCCTCCTTTGACAGGGAGCTCCTTGGCCGTCCTCCTGCAGCATAAACACTGCTTGTGATTGGAGTTCATTACGGGAGATTTCAAATGTATAAAATGAAATGTTCCTGTCTGCTTTAAGCAGACATATGTCTACGGTTTGCAAATTAACCTAATTAAATATATATGTAGAAATTTATGATATTCAGCTCCTAGCACAAGGTATGCAATTAGCATCCTTGCCAGCAAGGAATTTTCCATTTCTGTCTTGACTTTTCCTCACAGGAGATGTGGTTTGGGGTTTTTTTTTTTTAAATTTTTTTTATTTTTAATCTTCAATCTTTAATTTTTGTTCTGCTTTGGAATTCACTTAGGGACGAGTCCTGTGGGGATTTAGGCTTGTGGTTAAATTTCCCTACAAGCAGCTTTGACTGAAGTCAGTGAAACCTTCCCTAATTCCTGGGCTCCAGCCTGTCCCTTCGCCTCTGCAGGACAGGACGAGTTCGTTTTGTTAGGAGAATATCAGCAGCAAAAGAGCATTCTGGAGGAAAAATTGCATTTGAATATTTACATTTTTCAAGGCTCTTCCTTCCTCCCACCCAAAAATAGCAAAAAAAAAAATTATCTGTCTCCTCTGGATTGATGTAATTTTTAAGTGTTTGGCCAATGTTGTTTCCAAAACACCCCATCTCTACCTGAGCTGTCTCTGGGGCAGGAGGGCCCTCACGCAAGAAGAACAAATCCATCAATACAACCTCTCACTTAGCAATATTCTGGCACCAGGAATGCTACTTTTAGTTCCTTTCCTGCCAAAGCGTTGGGTTGGTTTTTTTTTTTTTTTTTAATATTTAAAGTTTGATCGCATTAGAATAGTTTGTTATATAAATAATCCTTTGGTCTCTTTTGCATATCAATGGTTGACTCCATTTTCTTCACAAAAAGCCTTTTTTCCCCCATAAACATCCCCACTGTTCCAGCCCAGAAGGTGCTCTTTATTAGCCAAACCAACCAAGTCATGACGTTCCCAGCTCAGCTATTTTAACGATCCCACAAACCCAGAAAAGCAGTAGGAAATTTTTCAGAAGCAAACTGCAGAAACTTTTTTTTTGGGGTTTCTTTTTTATTTTTGGGGCATCTTAAGTTTTCAACTTTTTCTCCAATTATTTTTGTTGCATCTTTCCAAGCTTCAGGCTGTACACTCGAAGAATTTAGGACTGTTCTCTCTTCCTGGAGATGGTTTCGGGGTGTCAGAGTTGACCCGGTGCCGGGTGGGAGAGCTGGGGGCTCGGCGAACACCCCGGCTCCGTTCCCAGTTTCTGTGCCAGAACCAGTAACAATTCTGCACAGGGAAGGTGAGATGTTGGGTCAGAACCATTTCCCCCCCTTGGACACCCCTACAAGTCTCTCCTCCCCTATTTTCCTTTGGCTTTGCTGCACTGCTGGGTTTCCCCATCTCCGTGTTTCAGTTCTGCTCTCGGCTCAGTCCCTTTGCAGGAGCTCTCTGCTCTCCCAGGCTGAGCTCCTTGGTGCCTCCTGCCCTCCCTGGGCGTTTCTGTGCCCTCTCCATTACAGGGGATGCCTTTTCAAAGGCCAGCAGCAGCTCTGATTCCCAGTTCTCCATCACCAGGTGTCGTGGGGTGACCAACTCCATAAATCAGGAGAAGAAAACGACGGTGCAGGCTGGTTTGGGGGTTTCCTTGTGAGCCTGCAGCCTTGCCAGCTGTCCTCTACCCGGCTCCTGAGCAGCTCCAGCTATGGGACACACGATTTTCTGTAAAAGCTGTATTTTCCACTGGTTCAGGTGTTTCTTTCTCACCCCAGTGCCGTGCCCACCCTTCGGAGGCTCCTCGGATCTTGTCCCAGGATGTGCCGCAGCCCCTCGGGATGTGGATTTTCCGTAGCCTGGCATTACCCACCGCCAAGGCAATCATTTGGATAATTGCAGCGTCTGCAATTTATTTAGGCAAATAGGGGACTGAAAAATATTTGCTTTCGCTTGCTTGTGGGGTTTATTTTTAGGGTGTAGCTTTGTGCTTTGGGAAGCAAATCTTGCATGTCCTTTCTGCTGAGGTGCTGCTCTTGGGGGCTGTTCTGGGCTGGCTCCTATGTCCTGTCCATGCCATAGGAGTTTGGATCACTCTTCTTTGCTCTTCTTTGCTTCCTCGTTTCATTCCTGCAGTCTGTGCAGGTGGATCACCCGGGGCTGTGGGTGCAGCTTTATGCACGGGCACATTTCTGTCCCCACAGCCCTAACGAGTCTCTGGCTCCATCAGAGGCACCCAGCTGCTGGAGAGGGGTCCCTGTGCCTCCTGCCTTGCCTCGGTGCATGCTAATGGCTCGTTCAGGCTCCTCGGTGTGGTGCACGGGGCCGCTTTCCCCGTTCCCGTCCCCAAACCCCACCCGGCGCTCGGAGCAGATGTCTGCGGGACCCCACTGTGATAACGAACTATTCCTGCCCTTTATTTTCCGTCTCTTAATCAGTGGTTAATCAATGAGGTGACTTCTCACTTCATCCTGTGCATATGAAAGTGCTGTGAGTGCTCTTGCCACAAGAGCCTCGGCACAGCAAACTCTTTCGGGAGCTTTTGGAAGTCCAGGTGCACCACGCCCTGTTCTACCTGCGGCTGGCTCTGGCCAGCAGTGCTCAGAACCCAGGGACTCACGGCTGCAGACACCTGAGTGACTCCTGGTGTTCCTTTTTAATCTGTGGGAACCCTGACTTTTAATTGTTCTGTTCTGCTTTGGTTGGTTTTTTTTTAATTACTGCTTAAATTATTTTTTCTGCCACAAAAATGAAGCTCTGCAGTTCCTTGGAGCTCTTTTGAAGCAGTGGGGTCCCATTCAGTGCTGGCTGGTTCACAGGTGGATCGCAGTGATTTTGGGTGATTTTGATAGCTTGATGCCTTTCAGGCTTTTGGGTGGATGCTGTTTGGCCCTGGAGATTTTTATTTTTTTCCTGTTGAGTTTGCTGCAGCTTTTCCTGGTGACCCCACAGTTTGAGGCGGATGCTCAGCTCATTCCTCATGAAGGAAGAGTCCATGAAGGGAATTGCTGAGCCCTGTCACAAATGAGCACTGGTGCAAAGAAGTTGAATTTTTATCCTGTGGTTTTATCTTTCTTCAGTGCTTGATTTATACCAGAATCTGGAAGATTCCTGGTGCTTGTGTGTTTGATTATTAATTTTTTTTTTTTCCTTCAGTGACCTGTTTCTCACAGTCTTTTTCTGGATTGGCTTTTTTATGGTTTAAAGAGTAGCTTCCTTGAGTTTATATTCTCCTAATCTGGATTTCTTTCGGAGGGTGTCTTTTTATTTCTAATGGCCTTTTTCACTCTGCTGTTAAACTGTGATTATTTGTTCAACAAACCCCCTTTGGTAGGTGATAATCATCTCCAAGTTTTCCACCTCACCTGCAAGGCCTTTTAGCTGCTCCATTAACACTCTTAACAAATTTATGGAATCATAGAATGGTTCCTCCTGTGAGGAAAAGCTGAGAGAACTGGGATTGTTCAGCCTGGAAAAGAGAAGGCTTTGGGGTGACCGAATTGTGGCCTTCCAGGGAGCCTGCAAGAACCATGGAGAGAGACTGGGGACAAGGGCTGGAGGGACAGGACACAGGGAATGGCTTCCCACTGCCAGAGGGCAGGGCTGGATGGGATATTGGGCAGGAATTGTTCCCTGGGAGGGTGGGCAGGCCCTGGCACAGGGTGCCCAGAGGAGCTGTGGCTGCCCCTGGATCCCTGGCAGTGCCCAAGGCCAGGCTGGACATTGGGGCTTGGAGCAGCCTGGGGCAGTGGGGGGGGTCCCTGCCCATGGCAGGGGGGGGATGAGATGTCTTTCAGGTCCCTTCCAAGCCAAACCAGCCTGGGATCCCCTGATGTGCCATGTCTGAGGACACGGTGTGGGGACAGAAGTCCCGTGTGGGACCTGAGCGTCATTTCTGCACCAGGCTGCCTTTCACATGTGCAGGGCTCTGTGGGATTGTCTGAACTCTCCTGTGACTGGAACTGTGTCTCCTGCCTTGGCAGAGACCTGCGGCCCCTCTGCCATTCCCTGGCACTGTGAGCATCCCTCTGTGCCTGTGCTCTGCCTCTCTGGGATGGGCTTCCAGCCCGTCGGGGTTCTCTGCTCCCTCCTGTCACCATGATCTCGTTTCATTCACTGGGCTGCTCTTTGCTTCTCCGTCAGCACAGCTCCGTCCTCCCCGTGTAATTTGGATGTGGATTGCAATGCCTTGAGTCTTTTGTTTCCTACCTGGAATTTTATGAAGTTTTTCAGGGATACAGTACATTTATGACCTCATCAATGGAAAATGCTTCACTTGCACTGGATGTTCCTGTAACTTTGATTTTCTCGGGCTTTAGTTTAAATGGGTTTTTATATGCTGGCATCTGTTTTCACTTTGGTTTTGATGGTGTCTGGCTTTCTCAGAGGGGCTCCCTTTGGCTCAAGCCCTCCTCAGCTCCCACCTTGCAGCCTGGTTTCGGGTGGGGCCTGGTGGGATTTCACAAAAATGTCCCGAGTTTCACTTTTTCAGGCTCTCTTGTCCTCTGTGCCACTTACAGGCGCTTTTTAGCAAAGTGTGGCCTCTGCCATGAAGCGAGAGCCCCAGTCTGGGCTTAAAATTGGTCTCCATGTAGGGTGCAGCTGGTGTAGGGCAGGACCCTGAGCCCCCTGTCCTGCCTCCCCTCCCTCCCTTGCAGGCTGAGCTCCTGTGAGCAGGGCAGCGTCATGCTGGTGAGAATTAAAACAGAATAAAAGGGAAAAAAGGAATATTAAGAGGAAGAGATGACAGTTATCCTTGAGTTAGAAGTTATCAAGTGCAGAAAATGGATAAAGGAAGTTAAAAACACAAGGGGAAAAAAAATCTGTGACTGTCAGTGCAAGGAACAGTAAGATAGTATTTGTATTAGGAACAAAAGAAATTCTAATAATGGTTTGTGTAGACTTATCACGGCTGAGGAGAGGTAAAATGCATAATAAAGCAGAAAAACTAGACATGTTTAATAAATATTGCTGTTCCCTATTTGTAAGGAGGAGGAATGATCCACTCTCAGCCCATGTGCTCAGGAGCTGCCAGGGCCAGCCTTAGCCAGGGGCTGAGCAGGGCGGGCGTTTCCAGCTGGTCCTTGGGGTGGTGTTCCCTGGGCGCTCCTGCGGCTCTGCCCCTCGGGCTCCTGTCTGTCCTTCCTGCTGTAGGATCTGGGTGAAGTGAGACTGTTCCAGAGGATTTGGTGGGTGCTGCTGTTGCACTGTCCTCGCCTGAGCAGCGTGGGAGGGGCGGGTGGCAGTGCCAGGCTGGATTTGTTCTCCAGCAGACGGGATGGGGGGAGTGTGGTGTCCTGAGCTGGCAAAACGTCTGCTTTGGTGCCCAAAAGGCCCCGTGGCAGCACGAGCTGCCGTGACCCAGGCTGCAGACGGGGTCTTGCATGACCACAGGCCTTGGCAGCGGTGGTGGGGAGGGGAGGGGAGGAGAGGCTGCAGCTGCCCGCAGGGATTTGGATGATGGAGTGGTCCCCATCGGGCGAGCTTTGATGGGAATCACGGGACTGTGCATCTGGAGGGACGGAGCTGCATCTGCCTTTGGGATGGGGGGACCAGAGAGGAGCAGGAATGCCAAGCCAGGCCTTGGGGTGGGAGAGGGACAAATGCTGCAGGGGAAGCAGTGATGCTGAGTCCGTGGGAGCAGGGGATGCCAACCACGGTTGTGTGAGAGCAGCTCTTCTGCTGCTTGTGCTTGAACACATTGTCCCCGTTTTCAGTTCCCTCATCTCCTTAAGAGATGCTGAAAAGTTGGAGAAGACACAGAACATGTGAGTGGAGTGAAGCAGTTTGAGGAGTCAAAGGAAACGCTCATTAGTGTTTGTTCTTAAACATCTGGGGACGTGCACCGTATTTTGGGAAACTCTCTGCCAAAAACAAATCCCACTCGTTGGTTTTTACCTTCACGGAGCCAGTTCTCCATGGGCTTAAAACCCAGAAAATTAAAAAAGCAGGTAGCAGAGCCCTTGGTTTTAGCAAAGTGCACAGCAAGAAACAATACCTGGAAGCTGGATTCAAATGCTGAGATGACAAAATGAAGACACAAAAATATTTTTAAGGGTAGGAGGTGGAAATTTAGAGCAGATTGGGTGTCAGAACAAGCTGCCAAGGGGAGCTGTGGGTGCAGCACGCTGGGTGCTTGCTCTCCGTGTCTGTGCAGTAAGGGTTTCGGGGTTTTTGAGCAGCTAGCCGGGGCAGAGCTGTGCTATGGTGCAGAGAATGGCCATTCTGTGGCTTCACAAAAGATCCCACTTTCTGTCTGGTTCGGTGTCCTGTTTCCCAGTGTCTGAGAGCAGATGGTTGGGGAAGGATTATAAGGAACAGAGGAAATATTGAGTCAGCTTCCCTTTAATTTACTCTCTAGCTCCCGCCAAATGGACCCTAAATTATTCTCACTTCCGAACCCTACGGGGTGCTCCAAACCTTCCAGACCATCACCCACCCCCTGGTGTAAGCCCTTGCATGCAGCCAAAGTACTTCCAGGTGGCTTTTTCCCCCCTGGTAGAGATGTAACTCAAGAAATTCGTAGGTAATCTCCTGTAACACTGAGCACAAAAGGATATTTGTTTATTTTTTGAGGCAGGAAATGATAATGAATAAGGTAGTTAGGGAACACATGGGATTCAGTCATTAAATAATCTGCTTTCTATTCCTAATGCAAGAGCAATAGGCAGAGCAGTGGAGAGAAGAGTGCTTGGAGCAATATAGAAGAATATGGATTTTTATGGAAGCGCTCGTGGTCTGGAGGAGACTCCGCTCCCTCTCCCAAGAGGAAACCTGTTGTGGAAAAGGGAACCTATTGTAGAAAACCTCTTGTAGACAAAATGGGAGGTATTTACAAACTGCTGCAGAGATCAGAGAGGAAATTTCCCCTGGTTGACTCTGAAATCAGGCAAAAAAAGCAGCAACTGAGCTGAGGTGGCTGAGTGAAGATGTAAACAGTATTAGGAGCAGTAAGCAGTAGGCTTTTAAAAAGTATAAACAGTCTGGTAAGGAGGAGGATAGGAAGATCTATTAAAATAAGCAGAAGGCAGTTAAAAGGATAATTAGGAAGGCAAAAAGAAATAGAGAAGATCTAATTGCTAAGAATATTTTGACTTCAAAGAGTTCTTTAGATATATTCCGAGCAGACAGAAGCTAGCAGAGGAAACTTGTCCACTGAAGACAATGGCAGGGACTGGAGCAGGAGATCTGGGAACAGCATGTTTGTAAGTGAGGGATGGGATGCCTCTGGCTGGGGCACCCCCCGTGGCCAGGACCCAGCTTGTGCCCCGTGCTGGGAGCTCTGTGATCAGCCAAGGGAGCTGCAGAACACTTGGGCACCTTCACGTTGTGGGGATGCTGTTTTTAAAAGAAGAGCTTTGTGCAGCTTGCCAGGAACCTCGAAGCCTTCATGTTGCACCACGGAAGTGCCCTGTCACTGCACTCACCTGGGAGGTGTGGGGGTGACCCCGGGCCACAGCCAGGCCTGAAGCTTTTTCTGATGCCCTTCATGACTGTCAGGTTGCAGAAGACCTCTCAGATGAAGTCCAACCTTTGACCAGTCACCGCTTTTTCAACCAGCGCAGAGCACCGAGTGCCACATCCAGTCATTTCTTGAACACCTCGAGGAATGGGGGCCCTGCCATCTCCCTGGGCTGCCCATTCCTCTGCTCGACAACTCTTTCCATGGAAAAATTCCTCCTGGTGTCTAGCCTGAACTTCCCCTGGCCCAGCCTGAGGCCGTTCCCTCTCCTCCTGTCCCTGTTCCCTGCCAGCAGAGCCTGACCCCCCCCGGCTGCCCCCTCCTGTCAGGGAGTTGTGCAGAGCCACAAGGTCCCCCCTGAGCCTCCTTTTCTCCAGGCTGAGCCCCTTCCCCCGCTCCGTTCCCTTCCCTGGACACGTTCCAGCCCCTCAATGTCCTTCTTGAGGAGCCCAGAACTGGACACAGGACTCGAGGTGTGGCTTCATGAGTGCTGAACACAGAGGGACAAATCACTCCCTCTCTAAGTTCAGCAGGCACTCAATCAGAAGGAAAGATAATGCCACAACTAAAACACATTCTGGCTGGAAGTTCACGAGTCTTGTGCATAAAAACCTGGGGACAATTTATGCAGTTTCTCGCTAAGCTCACCCGATTTAGATTTTCCTGCTTTGATCAGAGTTGCTTTTCTCAGCAAGCTGCCCTTGCAGAGAGCTGGAGTGTTACAGACTCCTTTGTATATGTAATTAAAAGCAGTCTTGTATCTTGATATCCCACTGTGGTTAACGTTTCCTTTAGAAAAATGGGTTGACTTTACCAGGCTGGGAAGATTGGGGATTCTTCTGGTGGCCGACGCAGGGGCAGATGGGCTCCTCTCCACCTGCATGCCCTGGTTTGGAGAGTAGGATCAGCAGTGCCAGGAGATCTCGTTTTGTTCTGGTTTTTGTGTTTGTAGGGATGGGTTCCATGTGTTCCCACGCTAGATAAGTCGTCACAGCTCGGGGCAGGGCGGTTTTCCCAGCCGTGGACACTTCCTCTTGGTTCCACCGCTGTGCCTCATGGCTGTCTGGTCACAGACATTTCTGGAGTCTGAATCCCTGCCCTTCACCCAGCCGCCACCACAGCGCGGATTTCAGCAGGCTCGGGAGGAAAGGAGCAGCGGTGCCGGCGGCTGCGGCGCTGCTCCCGGGGAGCTGTGGTTGCACGGGCGGTGCCTCGCCAATGGACCGGCTTTCCGTGTCAGCGAGCGCCGCGTGCCTGGTGTCACATCCTCGCTGGAGGCTGGAATTTGCCCGGTCGGGAATGTGACCAGCTCCATTGTTCCTAGATTAGGACTCGTCCCTTGAAGCGTCGCGGCAGTCGCGCGGCGCGTTTCAGACCCGCGGCCCTGCCTGTGTGTTCGGCTGGGGGCTGCCAGCTCCGCCGGCTCGAATGAGGTGCCCAGCTGTGCCCAGCATTGGTGCCGCTCTCTGCACAGCCCACGCTCCGCGTCCTCGTCCCAGGGACAGCCTCCTGGTTGTTCTTGCACAACCCTTCCTTTCTCTGCAGGCACTGAAGTAGCAAAACCCTTCCTTGGCATAAAGGAGCTCGTAGGGTGGGAGATCAGCAGCCCCTGGATTCACACCTTGGGGCTCAGGTGGAACCAGCAGGCCTGGTTGGCCTCTTCCTCCGGGAATGGTTCTGTCACTCCTCTGTCTTCTTGGAGAGAGATTTTCCAACGTTCGCTGTTCCGTGATGGCAGCAGGATGGTCTTCTTTAACTTGTTACGTTTCTGATGGAGTGGAGAAATGTCCTAATTATTGAATATTTAAGTTTTCAAATGGGATTTGAGAGGTTTCATGTTGAATGTTATTAGCCCAGATAAGGAGTTACAGTCTTAGGAGTGAAAAAGAGAAAGAGCTTGGGAGTGATATTGGGCAAGTTCCAGCAGGTCCAGGTGGATGTTTTCCATGTGCCCGTGCTGTTTTAATATGAAACCCCTTTATTTTCACCTGCATTAAGTGCTAATGAGAGCAGGGTGTCTGTGGGGCTGAATGGGAAATAAAGCCAGACGAGCACACCACGTCTGTTGTTGTGCTCTGCTTTCCCCTCCCCTCACATCTGATATCCTCCAACTTTATATTTCATCCGACCAAATTATGATCAGAAGAAAATGGTAATTTGATTCAAGGGGAGAAAAGTTAAATTAAAGTCCAAAACCAGTATGTGGGAGATATTTGTGCAAAAGTAATGTAGATCTTGAGGAGAAGCTTTTGTCCATCAGCCGATGTAATTGGCAGCAAAGGAAGTTGCATCTTGTACTGGAAAAGAGAAGGAGGGCTCTGGAGTCCTGGAGCCACCAGCCCAGACAAAGAGGAGATGAAAGCAAGAGATGCTGGTGGAGGGAAGGGTTTGCTGATGAGATGTTGCTGCACAGAGCCACGCTTGTGCTGGAGCTGCTCTCCAATGCCACACACTGGGTGGCATCAACCCAAATGTCAGTGAAGGGTGAAGGAAAGGGGTGGCTGAAAGGAGTCTCTTAATGAGCCTTTGGGATCCTGGCAGGTGGGAATGGGGTGCAGGACATTGTTGGGACTCATGGCACTCAGGAGCCCTTACTCTAGGAAGATGTGGCTCTGGAGCTCAGGTCCTGGCAGAGAGGTAGTTGTGTAGACCTGCTGTCTGTAGGAGCAGTGGTGGGTGAGACCAAGATGTTCCCTGAGGTGCCCTCCATGAATTGTTCTGTCACTCCTCTGTTTTGTTGGAGAGAGATTTTCCGACAGTCCCGTCCTTCAGATTTGGTTTGTGGCGTTGCTGGTTTTGATCTCTCTCCATTGCGGGATTTGTAGCGAAATGTTATTTCTAAAAATAAATTCTGTCCTTTGAACTTCGAAAAATTAATCCTTTTTCTTCACTGGTTCTTCCTTGAAAGGATCGTTTGGAGCCTTTACAGGCTGAGTAATGCAATTTTCAGTAAAATTCTCGCTCTGGCGAGCTTTCCCTGGCTGACCTGGCTGCATCGGCTCTGACGAAGGCAAGCGGGAGGCCAACGCCCCCGCCCAGGTGCGCTGCTGGACGTGCCGTGCCTGGGGCCCTCGCGGTGCCAGCGCCGCGCCGCGCCTGGCAGGGAGCGTCGACCGCCACCAGCAGCTGCTGCATCCCCTGAGATCCTCGTGCCGCGCTCCTGGCCACGCTCTTGTGTCTTTTGGCACCCGGCGGCAGCACCGTGGCTTTGGCCGGCGCTGCGGCCTCGTTCCCCGCTTGGCCGCGGCCGCCGGAGCGCCGCAGATGTGGTGTCAGACTACCAGAGCCAGCCCAGGGACTCCTTGGCTCGGCGTACCTTTGTGGCTGCCTGATGCCTTCGCCTTCAGAGGCATCCAGGATTTCCTTTAAAAATAGCTGTGAGCTTTTTATGAGGAGGATTTTCCGAGCGCAGTCTGGAGGCAGAGCAGCACGTTACAGTCTCGAGTTTGCCGGCAGCGTTAGTGAAGAGCTGGAGGTGTGAACTCCCTCAGCCCTCGTTTGTTGGATGTTAACGACACTGCGAGTCATCCTGGGGAAGGGAGGAGTGGGTGGCAAGCAGAGCCTGAGAGATGGGAAAGGGAGCCCGGCCAAGAACACGCTGTTGCCAAAAGACCAAAGTGCTGGTCCTCCGCCTTCTGTCTGTGGTCATCTGCTGCCGATCTCTTGGGCTAGTGTTTGCTGGAGCCTTCTGGGGGTTGATTTATGTCCCTAACCTTGGAAAAGCACATTAAAAAAAAAAAAAAAAAAAAAAAAAAAAAAAAAAAAGAAAAGCAGGGCCTGGTGCCAGGTTGGTGAGTAACGTGGCTTGTGGAGGGGAGCAGAGAGTGGGGAGCAGGAAACAGAAAGAGGAGCAGGACGGGTGCGAGGAGAAGGCAGCGCATGGTTCCGTCAGACCCCTGCAGCCGCTCGGGGGCTCACCTCTGCTGTGGTGTGAGGGGATGGGGATCCTGGCATTAAAACCAGAGGATTGAAGTTCAGCAATGGTGTGGATGTGAAGGGAGAAGTTTCCTTCAGCAGCTGTCCCTGCAGCGTGGTCAGCAGCTCACGTGGACGGGGTCGCACCTGCAGTAGGGCAGCTCGTGGGGCTGCTGTCACCCGGGTGGGGATGTTGCTGCGGAGTCAGCTCCGTTCGAGGCTCAGCTCTGTTCCCCCACGTGCTTTAAGGCATGGCCTGATTCAAGCTCAGCAGCAGATCTGGAGCTGCTGTCCCTCTGTGGTCACACGGGGGTCTGACCCCGCTTCTGGCACGACTTGATAGCAGTGGCTCTGTGGCTCGTGTAGCATCAGCTCCTCAGCATCGCTGGCTGAGGTCAGCTCTGGTGGAGCTGAGCTCTGTCGGGTCACAGTGTCCAGCCTAGTTACAAGTAGTTGAAGAATAAACTGTTCCCAGGGCTGCCAGAGCCGTGGACAGGAGCAGGAGCTGGGTTCTGAGCCCTGGAGCGGTGCCACGTCCCCCCTGCCGTGCCCTACCTCCACTGGGCTGGGACCGGATCCCACGGCAGCTCCCGTGATGGCTCTGAGCCCTGGGACAAAAACACCCCCAAGCAGTGCACTCACCCTTCCAGCTGCTGCCAGGCTTCCCCTGAATTTTTGTCTCAATAACTTTTGTCTCAGTTTTATGCCCGGGAGCTTCTGCCTTGCAGTTGGAACCACGCAGTGGCCATTGCTTTCCAAGGAGCAGATGGACCTTCCTCTTAGGATTCTCCGTCTGGCTTCATCCTGTTTTAGGACATGCTGTATAAAAATATTTGTGTTCGACCCCTTCCCAACACAAAGCATGGATGTGTTGGATCTTTTTTATAATTCTACTTGAGCGGTTTGCTTGATTTTAATGGTTTCTGCCCATTCTCCTCCCACAGATGGTCCTTGGTGCTGCACATTTACACCTGCAGAGATGTGAGAAGGTCCCCGGGAGGGCTTGCACCTCCCAGCCCCTCGTCAGAGCGTGGGCAGCACAGGGGATCCTCACCCGTTCCATCTTTGCTTTCTCTGGGAGGTTTTGTTCAGTCCCAGCTGGTCTTGGCAGTTTTTTGCTGCTCGGTTTATCCAATTCGCTCTGAAACTCGGCTGTGTTGCAAAGATCTTTGATGATGTTTCCACAGGCAGATGTGGTTGATGTGAGTGGGTGTGAGGGGGCACAGGAGGAACGAGCCAGAGGAGCACAAGCCCCAAAGAGCCCCAGACCATCAAACCTCCTCTTCCCAGGGCAGTTTGGAGCTGCTTTAGTTCTGCCAAGGAGAGGTTTGGCTCCCAGCCGCCAAAGATGGCCAAGTGTGCGTGGGAAGGAAGCGTTTCACACCTTTTAATGCAGTAATGAGAAATGCCCTCGGGGGGCTGAGGTCTCCGTGCGCAGTGTCAGGGCACAGGAGCTGCTCGGTACCCACCGGGCGCCCCGTGTCGCTGCCAGCCGGGACAGCACCAGCTCTGTGCGTGTCCAGGGTGGTGCCGGGGGTCCTGCTGCTCCTGCAGCTGTGTCTGGGCTCAGGGGAGGTCGGGTGAGGAGTTGGAGCCTGTCCCATCACTGAGCTCTTGGTGGCTTCTGGGCTGGCCACGACCAGGTCTCGATCAGGCAGCACGTGTGGCTGCACACGCTGCGGGTACTTCATCAGCTGGAGTGTTTGTTGGGGGGACAACAGAGGTCCTCCTGCAGTGCCAAGAGTCTGGAGAAACCCCCTGCCCGTGTCTTTGCTCCTGCCCAGCCCTGCATACACCAACAAGCTCGAGTTGGCTTTCACAGCTGCTCACTCTGCTTGAAGATGAGGGTCCTGTGTGGTCACATCAGGCCTGGGGGAAGCTGCTGAGATTTTCTGTGGACAAAAAGACCATCAGCTTGTTCAAAATGGTGTGGGTCCTGGAGTTCTTATTTGGATGTTTTAATTCGTGTTTCTCTCTGGGCAAGCAGGAGGTGGTGTTGGTGTCCTGCTGCCTGAGCACCTGTTCCGTGGGCGCAGCTCCACAGGTGTTCCCTGCTTGGCTCTTCCCATCTTTGGCACCACTTGAGGGGGTTTTGGGGCAGGGTCTCCCACAGGGTAGGGAATGCAGCCTGGCTCCCACCCTCAGTTAGTGCACGCACTTTGTAGTGCATCCTTCAGCGTGCAGAGGGATTTTTCCCATCTCCTCCTTGTGCTCAGGGGTGATAAATGAGAAGCTGGAAAAAGAAGTTGATCTGGTTGACAAGATGGAGATCAGTCAAAGGTTGGAGTTGATCTCGGAGATCTTTTCCAACCTAAATGATTCTGTGATCCTGTGCAAGGCTGTCCATGGGAACTGGCCTGGACAGCAGCTGACCGGTGTCCAGTGGGGCAGGGGATGAGGGCAGGGGATGAGGGCAGGGGATGCGGTGTGCTCAGGTCCTGACAGGATGTTCTTCGTGGTGCC
>VZTA01012594.1:216334-229013 GCA_013398855.1 Mohoua ochrocephala | reverse complement strand
GCCTCCTCCGCCTCCTCCTCCTCCTCCTCCTCCTCCTCCTCCTCCTCATCTCTCGGTGTTTTTAAGCTCTGAGTGAGGGATTTCCAGGATGTGAGCTGGCAAGGTGGTGGCAGGGGGACCTGGTGGCCTTAGTGCCTGGTGATGGTGTGAGCCCAGACGAGTTCAGTGTGACTCGAGGACAGATGGATTTGCCACGAGAGATGGTTCCACCCCAAATTTTAGCTCGTTTCTCTCTGGCAGTTGGTTTTTGGCAATATGTGGCAAGAAGAGGCTTAAAATCTGGGTTCTTTTTAAACTGAAATGCATTTCAGTGCATTAAAATGTTCCAAATGTTCCAAATTTGGGTGACTTTGGCCGTTGTGTCCCTCAGCTTTGCCTGTGCCTTTGATAACTTTTTGCATTCTAAATGATAAATGCAACTGGAGACCCTAAATGACCTTAATTTCTCCAAATTGGATGCATCGTGCCCAATGTGACAGACTCGGAGTTAAAATTAATATAAATTTTGTAAATCAGTAGACTGACCTTTTGGTGAACTGGAAAGAAATGTCAAATTTCTGTTTCCTCCCCCCCTCCCGTAATCAGCAGTCTGTAATGAATGAATTATTCCTAATTTCAAGATTGTAGCTCAAAAGGGCACTCAAATGGCTGAAATCCCATAAGAAAGACTGACCTTTTGGTTGTCTCTGATGAAAATTCAAGATTTTCCCTGAATTTAGCAGTCTGTAATGGACTGCATGAGATGTCACTGCAGCTCGCAGGAGCAGCTCCTCATTTATTTTCTTAATATATTTATATCAACGCTGCATGATCCTCCAGAGCACCTTCAGTGCCCCGTAGGAGCGCTCAAGGTGTAGTTAAGATGCGGTGCCAAGACTTCTCTTCAGGTACAAAGCAACTGTGAAATCAATGATTCCCCTCGTGCTCCAGGAGGAATGTATTCTGTCATCCCCTGCATTTCCCCAGCTGCTCCGAGTCCCTGCTGCGGGTTTGGTGATGCTGGGACGTGCAGGAAGGTCCACAGCACTTTGAGGTGTGCAAGGAGCAATAAATCTGTGTTCCCTACAAGATCCTGCCAGTGACTGTGGATCTGATTTTGCTCAGGAGCTGCTGGAGGGAGTTCTGGGTTTGGAAAAGGTGTTTATCCAATGTGGATTAGCACAGGTGCCTACACATGAGGCTTCTTGCTGTGGGATTGTTTCATGGCATCGTAGAATGATTCTGTCTCCAGCTCTGGGGTTCTCAGCACAAGACCTGGAGCTGCTGGGGCCAGTCCAGAGGAGGCCACGGAGCTGCTCCAGGGCTGGAGCCCCTCTGCTCTGGAGCCAGGCTGGGAGAGCTGGGGGTGCTCACCTGGAGGAGAGAAGGATCCAAGGAGACCTCAGAGCCCCTTGCAGGGCCTAAAGGGGGCTTGTGAAAAGGAGGGAGGGGGACTTTTCATATGGGCAGACAGTGACAGAACATGGGGGAATATTTTTAAACTGCCAGAGGGCAGGGCTGGGTGGGATATGGGGAAGGAATTGTTCCCTGGGAGGGTGGGGAGGCCCAGGAAAGCTGTGGCTGCCCCTGGATCCCTGGCAGTGCCCAAGGCCAGGCTGGACACTGGGGCTTGGAGCAGCCTGGGACAGTGGGAGGTGTCCCTGCCATGGCAGGGGTGGCACTGGGTGAGCTTTCAGGTCCCTCCCAACCCAATCCAGTCCAGGAGTCCATGGTGAATGGAGAAGGAATCACACGGGCTTGGCCTCCGTAGCTTTTCCCGTTGTCTCTGCCCCTAAAGGGGCTTCCCTTTAGATACAGAAACATATTTTGTAACAGATGATGAGTGGACATAAATTCTGGAGAGAAGAAGTTTCACAAAACCCCCCGGTATTGTGAAAGGCTCGGCCCTGCTGGCTCCGGGCCCCTGCGTTTCAACACCGGTGGCCACCAAACCCCGCCGGGCCGAGCCCGGGCAGCGCTCGGTGCCTCTGGGCTGCCGGACCTCGGGCACTTGGAGCCCTCCGTGGGCTGCAGGGAGCAGCTGGGAATGTGGGGTGCTCGTGGCTGGCCATCACCCACCCTTTAAAAGCAGAGACGCGGATTTATTTGGGGAAAAGCCAACACTGAAGTGCTCTGGGCTCCTTCCTTACCTTGCTGGCAGAGACGGAGGTTCCTAAAACCAAATGATGCAACACATCCATCCTATAAACTTCTCACTTGTGTCTCTTTCACAAATGAAACCGGGGTGAGATCACTTCTACTTTTAATTTCCTGGTTCTCCTCCACACTGCAGCACAGTAAAATTTTGGAGGCTGCAATGCGAAAGCAATACTTAAACTTACACCCAGTTTTCCTTTTAATTTTATTAAATCATGAAAATATTTCTAGGAGAAATAGATTTTGAAATAGATTTTGCAAATCGCACCGCCAGCTACTTTAAGATAATAAATGTCTGGTGTTAAATTCTTTGGCAGTTTCTGAAGAGCCCAAATGCTGGATAATGGCTGAAACCCTGCTCTCCTGTTGGCCTCTTCAGCTCTTCTCTCAATCAGACCATGAGATGTTCAGCAAACATTTTGCTCAGTGCAGTGCTATCACATTGGGCCTTAAAAAATAACAGTAAATAAATAAAGGGCAGAGGTTTCACATCATTAAGTTAATTTAAAACTCAAAAAAAGAAGAAAAAAAATCCTAATTTCTGGTTTTTGGAGCCTACTGGAAGTTGTGGTACTTAACAGCACACTCCAGGGCTGAGGCTGCTCCACACCTTGGCCTGTGCTGGTGGCTCCCAGCCAGCTGGGAATTGTGTCTGAATGTGAGTGTTTGGTTCAGAAGCATTGCTCAGCCCTCCTTCCCCCACGTCCCAAGGGTTTGGGAACAGCCAAGGGCGCAACAAAGCCTTGGGTTTGTTTTTCCAGCCACGCGCCCCTCTCCGGGACAAACCCCGAAGCTGAGGAATGCCCCAGGCTGTGGGTGCTGGGCAGGATTTCTCATCTGGGTGCTCAGAGGCGCGTTCTGCTGGCTCTGCTCCGTGATCCACTTCGTGCTGGGGTTTGGTGGGAATGGCGGTGTTTGGTTGGAGGTTGGACTCGATGACCTTGGAGGTCTTTCCCAAGCTCGGTGGTTCTGTGATCCTGTGAATCTGGTTCTGTGCTCTCTCTGAGCTGCCTCCCAGCAGCTACTCTGGTTCTGTGTGTGACGTGTGGCACATCCGCATTTGGAATGGGTTTGGTGGGAATGCTCCGAGTGTCTTCCACCCTGGCTGTTTTTGAGAGCCTGGTCTTATGGTTTATGTTTATAAAATAGTAAAAAAGCAGCAACTGGATGAATTCATGAAAGAAATTTCCACCAACAGCAGCCAAGCACAAAGACACCACCTCTCTCCTGTGAAGCCCCTCAGCGGCTCAGTGGAGGATGGGAGATTTTCCTGGAGATGTGGCACTCAGGCTTTTCCTGGTTTTATAACTTTGCTAACCCTTCTATGGACCTGTGGTCTGCTCAGCGTTCCTCACGTGGGCACTCTCAGACAGGAGCGGACCAGCTGCCCTTCATTTTCACAGTGGCTCTGGATGGTTGGCAGAGAGGCCAGGAGAGGCTTTTGGCTCTGGGGCGTTCGTGTATTTTTTGCCAAATCCCCCTTGGCAGGAGCGGGGAGCTGTGGCAGCTCTCTGATGGAGGGTTTGCTGTTGAGGTCGTGTTTCTGCTCACAGGGGATCAGTGTCCCACCATGTCCCCTGCCCATGGGAACACTGCGGGAACTGCAGCGTTTCCTGGGACAAAACCCTCAACAGACCCCAAAGAGCAGTCCCTGGTTATTTGTTGTAGTCACAGTGTATCACCACTCTTTGGATAGTGGGAGCTCGCCACCTGCATCCCTCCATCCTGGAATAACCTTCGCTTTGAAAAGCAATCAAATGACCCTGTTTTCCTTTAATCATAATTGCAATAAGTGCTTTGGAGAGCCCTTAACACCGTTCCTTTCACTGGCCAGGCTGTGTCTGTCTGCTGTTTGATGTTTTGACTATCCAGAAGAGTCTGGGGATGACCCTTGGTCCTTCGATATCCTCTCCAAAACAAAGGAACGATTCTGTGAATAAATCGCAAGACTGAAATTCAAGAGATAAGTGTCTGGTTCTCACAAAATCTTCTTCTGGGGCTCTGGGCTGGTTATATGATCTCTCTTAGACTTTCCAGCTCAAGAAATGGAGAGAAGTTACTTCATCAGCTCACCTGGAAATTGTCAATACTGGCTGGTGTTTGGGACCCAGCAGGATGTTTTAGACATTTTGGGCGGTGTTTCTCACAGCTTTGAGTGGTCACAGTGACTGAGGGAGGTTTACTTGAGCCTCTGCAGCCCCCTTGCCATAGGAGCTCTGGTGCTTTGCCTTGTCCTCCTTAGAGACAGAAAAACATCACCATGTCAGCTTTGGGATGGCTTTGTCCTGGTAGACCCGAGCGGGTTTTTGTGTGCTGAGATAAGCAGTGGAGCATCAGCCAGTGGCCTCAGCAGAGTGCCAGGGGTTTTGGCGTGCCAGCTGATCAATTCCTGTGTGATTATAAAGGTGGCTATTCCCAGGTCAGAGCTCAGGTACCCTGCAACAAACCCTGAACACCTCGAGTGTTTTATGCTCGGTCCGTGGGTAAACTCCTCCTTTAGTGCTGCCAGGCTGCCATCTTTCACAGATGGTGATTTTTCTTCCAAACGAGCAATAAATAATACTAACAATAATAATAAAAAGTTGCTTCTATTTTATGTTTTTCGCACTGACAATAGCCTTTGGAAAAGTCCAGTGTTCCTTGCTGAGGAGGTCGCCATGGCTACTGTCCATGCTGGGTTTAACAGCCGTGCTGGCTAATGCAGCACAAACAGATTTGGCTTTTCCTTCTGGCTGTAATGAATAGCGAACTGCTGTGTATTCATTAAGGGAAGCAACTTGCAGAGGTTAAGTGTTTGATTTCTGGAGCTGCCGTCGAGGGCAGTCATCAAAAATAAATTGGGCAGCCAAGGAGGAAAAGGGGTTTATAAGACATAAAGTGGGAAGAAAATAATTGCTACCTCATTCCTTGTTTCTTTCCTTGGGTTTTGCAGCTGTGAGTCAGGATCTCTGGGTCCCAGCTATGCAGATTTTTGTTAGATGTGATCAGATTTGCTGGAGAATGAGCTTTGTTTTTGACAGGAACCCATCTGATCAATTCAGCAGAAATAAACAGGCTCTTGGACTGTGGTCATCAGGATGGAGGTTGGACTCGCCGCCTTCGGAGTCTGAGCAGCCCCAGTGAGGCCAGACAAGGCTCTGCCCACCTGCCAGGCTGGGAAGGCTCCTCATCATCCAGGCCCTGCCACGGCCTGCGAGGAGGGATGGGCACGTTTCTCACTCCTGCTGTAGGATGTGAGGAGGTGGATGGGTGATGTCCCTCTCCCTTTCCCATCTCGGTTGAGTTTGTTGCACATAAAACGGAAAGAGAACGAAATAAAGATGTCACTGGTGGTGGCAGCGCAGTGAGCAGCCTCGTCATCCTCAGGGAGCACCCCTGGCCTCCTCCATGGCCTCTCAGGGACAGCAGCATTCCCTTTGGTCTCCAAACGAGTGTCTTCCAGCCCTTTTGCCAGGTTAACGTCCTTCTGCTGCTCCTTGCTTTGGGCTTTGGTTATTTCCTACTTGCACGGTTTGGCTGCTTAAAAATGCATCTTGTTTAAATGAATCCAGCACACCCATCGATCCAGATGGCATTGTATTAGTGACCTGTCCTCTTTAATTATGTGCAACTAATTTTTAATTTTATGTTCTCTCCAAACATGACTCGGAATGATTTTCTGGCTGCTTGTAAATCCGTGATAGATATTGAATCCTTTCAGGGACTGCTTTCTCTTGGAAGAAATGAGGATTCTCTCATTACAGTTGGTTTTCAAAATTTATCAGATAGCTGTTTTTTAATCCACTTAGTACGTGTTTACATTGATTTCTGTTTTAGGGCTGGGGGGGTTCATTTTAAATTTATTTTTTGGACTCAACATCTTGTGCAATAGTAAGGCCTGCAAAAATCTAAGTCTCTTATGCTAGAGCAGTTATCTTTCTCAACCAAACCCATAAATCTTATCAGGAAGTAGCTCAAAGTCTGTTTGACAAGGCTGGTTTTCTTTCTTCTTTCCCATATAAAGACATCCAGGCTGGATTTCTCGCTGCACCATTTTCATGCAGGTTTGCATAGGTGTTCACACCTGCGGAAAAATTAATTTGAGTCCTTTCCCCACGTCTCTCTGTGCGAGGTGGGCGGCTGTACCTGCCACGGGTACGGCAGCCAGCGTGCGTGAGGGTCTGTGAATGAGCGTTTGTTTTCCGTGCATTGGGCTGAAATCTTTTGTTGCCTTTATGGGTAAAATGAAACTTGGTGGTGAATCAGCCCCTTTAAAATCACCCACAGTGCTGTAGATCTGGAGCCTGCTGCTAGAGATCAGTGATGGTAAGAGCATCAGAAATTTAAAACATCTTTATTTGGATGCTGAAAGCCTCCGTGGTTAATAGAGCTCGGGTATAAGGTTTTTATTAGAGAGAAGCCCCTGTAGTTTAGGGGAAAAGCCAGGCCCCAGCTGATCAAATTAAGCAGAAGCATCCTCACGCACGGGATGGGCTGTAATTGCTCACTTCAGAATTTCTCTGCCTCTCTCTGCCTTTCAGCTGAGGACGGCCCTGCCACAGTCAGGGCATCGCCTCTGCTGCTGCCAGGTGTCCCTGCTGTCCCTCCCTGCTCAGGGGACAAAGTCTCGGGAGCGGATTCTGGTGATGCTTTAAAGGAGCAGATCATTGTCTCGTGGGCTGGAGAGACAGAACCAAAGGGGCTGCAGAGGAAAAGCAACGCTTGGTTTGAGAAGAGGCACTTCAGGCACCCAGAGGGAGCAAACACAAAATCCTCCCCGGGCAAAGCTTGGGCGTGGCTCTCCAGGAGCAGCAGGTCAGAGCTCAGGTCCCTGTCCAGCAGCTCAGGCTGTGTGGGAGTTACTGCTGGGCTCCTTGGGACATTGCCAGGGAGATGGGATCGATGACGAGGAGCTTGGAGAAGGCTTTAAAACCAGGCTTTGAGCGTTTTTTGGATGAATCAGAGGGAGAAATGCAAAAGAATTGAGGAAAAGGAGAGTTGCAACATCAGCGTGGTGCGGCGTGACGCAGGAGAGGAGCGGGGCCTCTCGTGGGAGGTGCTCAGGAAGGTGCTGGTGCTCAGGGATTCCCAAACTCATGGAAGGAAGGACGCCAGCCAGGAAGGAGCCCAGGAGGGGTCTGAGCTGGCCCATCCCCTCCAGCCGTGATGGAGATGAGCGCAGATGCTGGGACTGGTGCTCTTGCCCGAGTCGTGAACAATACTTTGCCCTATTCAATTTTTACTTTACTAAAATGAATATCATGGACTTCTTAATAGTCATAGGAGCATAAAAATCTCAGTGTATCACAATTCATCATCCTTTAAAAATTGAATTTCTGTTGAATTATGCCTTGCTGCTGTAGTGCTGGGGAAAAGCTCTTATTATTCATAACTATAAATACAGCGATGTCGAGATTTAACTGGTGCCTGAAGGCTTTATGCTGCACTTTCATATTGACAAAGCAAACACTCTTATGGATCGCTTTGGGTTTATGGGGCCGGAGGCAGCTGAGCCCTTCCCCACGGCTGGGAGCAGAATCCAGCAATCCCCCTCTCCAGTCCCCAGCTCTCAGCAGGCAGGAGGGGTCGGGGTCACCTCGGCCCTTCGGGATGGAGATAAAAGACCACCAAAAAAAGGAAATAAAAGACCACCAAAAAAAGGAAATGAAAGACTTGGATACCCAGTTGGGTGGGTGAGGGAAACTCTTGGTCAGGGTGCTGGAGGAGGCGTTTCAGGAGCAGCACCAGCTTGGAGGGAGCGCTTGGGTTTGGAGAGCAGCTTCCATGGAGTGAAGGACAAGGAGGAGGAGGTGGGAATGAGATGACTCCTCCAGAAACCGCCTGAATGGCCTGGGCCTGCAGTCAGAACTAAATTCAGGAGACTTTATTTGCTTTTTGTAGGGAGGTTCTCACATCCTCTTCTTGGTGGGCATCAAGGAACGCTTTAATGTTCCTCCTTGTCCCAGCTGAACGTTCAAACAGACATTGGCTCCATCGTGCGATGGCTGATGGGGACAGCCCTGGCTGGGCAGGAGTTTGCTCAAGTTTATGTTTTGCTTTTTGAGCATCTATTTTGGGCCTGAAACACGGAAAAGTCCCATAGTTTGGTGCTCAGCTGAGGCTGAACTCGAGGCCTTCGCATGGATTTTACTGTAACACAAAAGAGAAGGGAGTTAATCTTTTACAGGAAATAATTAACATATGGAAACAATTCTTAACAACGGGATTGGGTAAATTTGGTCCCTAGGGACAAGGTGGGAAAGATTCTGACTGGATTTGGAAGGAATTTTTTTGTATGTGGTTATAATTAGAAATTTACACACAGCAAAAGAAGTCTTGCTGTTGGATGTTGGTTATCATGGCCCGTAGGTTGTTTGGAGTTTTGTTTGGTTTATGAACTCTTTTCTTAATATAGCTCTTGGGCCCTGCAGAAGTTTGGCAGTGGCATGTTTAACTTTTGACTTAGTTTGGATGTTCAATATTTTCGTTACAAAATAACTCTGATGCATTTTTATTTTTAATAACAAAAATTAATACTCTTGGGACCTGAAATTCTGCATTTGAGAAATTGCAAAGCCTCCATTTCGGGCTTTGTTCCACTGAAAGCAAGACAACAAAATTGGGGATTTCATGGTGGTTGTATTTTCTGCTGCATTTCCAAACTGGTTTCTGCGGAGGTGTGCGGAGCGATGATGAAAAGTTCTAAAAATGAGATACCTGAGTCCAGGGCTGGAGCCCTCTGCTCTGGGGCCAGGCTGGGAGAGCTGGGGGTGCTCACCTGGAGAGGAGAAGGCTCCAGGGAAACCTCAGAGCCCCTTGCAGGGCCTAAAGGGGCTCCAGGAGAGCTGGAGAGGGACTGGGGACAAGGACACAGAGGGACAGGACACAGGGAATGGCTTCCCACTGCCAGAGGGCAGGGATGGGTGGGATATTGGGAAGGAATTGTTCCCTGGGAGGGTGGGCAGGCCCTGGCACAGGGTGCCCAGAGCAGCTGTGGCTGCCCCTGGATCCCTGGCAGTGCCCAAGGCCAGGCTGGACAGGGCTTGGAGCAGCCTGGGACAGTGGGAGGTGTCCCTGCCATGGCAGGGGGTGGCACTGGATGGGCTTTAAGGTCCCTTCCAACCCAAACCAGTCTGGGATTCCATTTTTTTTCTCCAGTAAAAGACAAAGGGTTTCTGACCTTCTAGTCCTGGGGCTGTGGGGTGCAAACAGCAATGCAGAGGCAGGACGAGGTGATCAGTGACTCCCTAACAAAAGGGGAGACGCAGCTCAGTGCCCTGGGAGCCGGGCTGGTGCCCAGGAGACCAAGGCTGGGGAATGTCGTGGTCCCTGTGGGTGAGCCACGGCCCAGGGACAGCCACCAGGGCAGGGTGACGGCTGTGGCAGCGCTCCACTCTTGCCTCCAGCACATCTCTGAGATTCAGGAGCAGGCAGTGTTTGTGCTTGGGTTTTTCCGTGGGAATGGGCCCTTTATCGCTCCATCAGAGCCTCTCCGGGCCGGTGAGCGGTGCAGGTTCCTTGGGGCTGTTCTTTCACCTGATTTTGGCAAGGCAGGTGGGCGCTGGTTAATGATTGCCCGGGACTGCTCCTGGCTGGGCTCAGGAAATGCCTGAGTGAGCACAGAGCTGATCCTGAGTGAGGGACCATGTCCTGGAGCTCATCCCAGCACAGGGAGCGCCCTGGGTCTGACCCACGTTCCTCCCCAAAGCAGCAGAGTGGGCCCTGCTCCTCAGGGCAGACCCACAGAGCCTGAACCCGACAGGAATCGGAGAAATTGGGGAGCCAAGCCTCGGCTGGTGGCAGCTGGGGTGGCACAGCAGCACGTGGATGGAGGGGAAGGCCTGCATGCTGTAACTTGCAGGATTTTACCAAGGGAAATTCAGGTTGGATTTAGGTTGGGTGTTAGGAAAAAGTTGTTTACTGAAAGAGTGATAAAGTTGTGGAATGGTCTCCCCGGGGAGGTGGGGGGGTCACCATCCCTGGATGTGTTTAATAAAAGATGGGATGTGGCACTCAGTGCCGTGGTGTAGGGGAGGTGGTGTTAGGGCATGGGTTGGACTCGGGGATCTTGAAGGTCTCTTCCAACCTGGTGCTTCTGTGCTTTCATTGAAAGCCAGGCTTTGCTCCTTGCACGTCTGCTGCTCGCAAGGGAGAGAAACCCCAGCTCAGAGGCCCGGGCCTCCAAGCAGATGTCTTTTATTTATTAAATAAATCGGTTGTTGCTAAAAGATGCTTATAATTATTTATTTCTTATATATCTACGTCCTCTTGATGCTCTTGGAGGGTGCAGGGACCTGAGGTGGGGACCCAGGGCGGCTCAGCCACCTTCCCATGCAGGACCCGTTGTGGTGCTGGGCTGGACCCAACCCCTGGGGCTCCCACCCAGCAGCGCCTTCAGGTGACACCCCCAAAGGCCCTTCCATTTTTATCCATTTGCCAACATCCCAGTTATTCCAGCAATGCCTGGCTGCTGCTCCTGGCCGTTCCTGGCTGCCCAGCCGGCTCCGTGTCGCGTGGTTTAATGATTGCAGACTTTAGTGCTGGTTAAATAGTGCTCAACAAGGAAACGGGGGGGAAAAACCACACTGGGATAATCTAAGAAAAACAAGGATTATAAAAATGGCTCGGAGGTGCTGGCTGCTGGAAGCAAAACCTATTTTGTGGGTTTGTTGCTGCACCTTTGCTTGGGAAAAAAAAATAAAATTGGAGCAGTTGTTGCAGTCGTTTTCTCAGCAGATGGGCTGCTCCATCGGCGGCACGCTCACCCGTCTGGAAAGCAATTATGTTGCTTGGCCCAGTCTTGATTTGCACTTCTATTAGCACGGGCTTAACTATTGCTGCCTTGGGAGGGAGGCTCCATGGATTAGTTCCCCTTGAAAACAAAAAAAACCCCCAAAACAAAATCGAGCCCACGATGTGCCACGGAAATGTTTCTTGGGGGAAAAAAAAAAAGGAGGAAAAAAATTTGATGTCATTTTGGTGCCATTTTGGTTCAAAATGTTTCAAAAACTGCTGGAAGGTCACCTTAAAATTCAGGTTATTGGTGCCAATGCAAGAGGAAATGTAACATCATATGAGTGGTGCTGGCTCCGCAGACTTTTTTACAGCATCCTCTGCCATGGGGAGTTCTCCTTGTGCAGGTCAGGAAATTCACTGTTAATGTTTTGTGTTTAATTCTCTCGTTGTAAGGAAGGACACGATTCATGGCATTGGCATTCCTGTGGTGCTGGCAAGAGCTGCTGGAAACAGATCCACTCTTGGCATGCTCGGGGGTCCCCAAAGCTGGCCTGGACCAGGATGGGGACAGGGGCAGGGACGTGGGCAGGGACAAGGGCAGGGACGTGGGCAGGGACAGGGCCCTCTTCTTCCCCATCAGGCAGAGCAGGATTTCTCCCTCAAGCCCTGCGCTTCTGCCTCGGGTGTCACTCAGGGATCACCACATGTGGGTGATCAATACATGGATACTCCATGGGGCCAAAGCTCTCGGTCACTTCTTTTAGTGGATTTGCTAAAACTTTAACAGGAGCTACCCAAAAAAGCCCTGAAAGGGTTCCTAAGTGTTTTCTTTAGCTTTTTTTTTGTTTGTTTGTTTTTTGAGTGCAAGTCTTGATGAGTTTGAGGTATTAAAGGCTTTCCCAAAATTCAGATGTGCTGGCGCTGGGATGGGGTTTGGGCAGCACCTGCGCGGTGGCTCCGGGGAGTGGAGCCTGCCAGGGCGTGGGTTTCACTGGGGCTGCTCGTTAAAATTCCTCCCAACTTCCTCGTTGCCCCAAAGCCTTCGCTTCCTGTCCAGTGCTGAGGAGGACATGGCTTAGTGATGCTTTATGTTTATTTCCTGGGTCTGTTTGAAAAGCAAATGAGTGGGAGTTGCTGTGACTCCACAAGGCCGCCACGTGATACGGCCGTGATTCATTGATGTTATTCCTTCTTCATTTCATCAAAAAAGGGTAAAAATTTCTATGAACGGCAGCGTAAAGGCCCGTTTGGAGTTGATTTGTGCCGTCCTCACCACCTGAGCTGGGATTCACCACTCACCCGTGCAGCCCCGGTGTGGCTCTGGCTGCGTGCACCCGGCTGGGGGCACGGGAGGAGGCAGGGGGTGGGCGTGGGGGTCTGGCCCAGGGCAGGGTGCTGCTCTGCTGCTGGGTGCTGCTCTGGGGGCTGGGTGCCCTCTCTGGGGGCTGGGTGACCGCTCTGGGGGCTGGGTGCTGCCCCAGTGCTCAGGGCTGCGTCAGCACGGGGTTCCTGCAACAGTGCTCAGTGATTTCCCAGCTCTGGGTTCCTGCTCCAGCTCTGGGTTCCTGCTCCAGCTCTGGGTTCCCTCTCCAGCTCTGGGTTCTCGCTCCAGCTCTGGGTTCCTGCTCCAGCTCTGGGTTCCTGCTCCAGCTCTGGGGTCCTGTTCCCGCTCTGGGTTCTCTGTCCAGCTCTGGGTTCCTGTTCCAGCTCTGGGTTCCCGCTCCAGCTCTGGGTTCCTGCTCCAGCTCTGGGTTCCCTCTCCAGATCTGGGTTCCTGTTCCAGCTCTGGGTTCCTGCTCCAGCTCTGGGTTCCTGTTCCAGCTCTGGG
>VZTA01012594.1:199853-215441 GCA_013398855.1 Mohoua ochrocephala | reverse complement strand
TCCAGCTCTGGGTTCTCTCTCCAGCTCTGGGTTCCTGCTCCAGCTCTGGGTTCCTGTTCCAGCTCTGGGTTCTCTCTCCAGCTCTGGGTTCTCTCTCCAGCTCTGGGTTCCTGTTCCAGCTCTGGGTTCTCTCTCCAGCTCTGGGTTCTCTCTCCAGCTCTGGGTTCCCGTTCCAGCTCTGAGGCTGCAGAGAGCCCCGGCTGGCCATGGTGGGGGCCCTGCTGTATTTTGGGTGTAATCAAACCCCGGTGCGTTCCTGCCCCGGAGCAGGGCAGCAGCTCAGGGCCATTTTGCTCATCATTAATAGCGCCACTTCGTCTCCCAACAAGATTTTCCCTGTGCTATTCCTGTAAAACAAAGCAAAACAAAACAACCTTTCTTCCTTCAGTATCTCCATTGCACCACCCCCTCCCAACAAACACCAAAAAATCCCGATTCCTCCTCTCTTCTGACGAACAATGACTCATTCAGATTTTTTTTTCCCTTTTTTTTTTACTGTTTTTTAAATTTATTTTCATTTTGGCCCGTGCCTCAGCGGGGCGGAGCTGGCAGCGGCGCTGCCGGTGAGGAGTGCCCAACTCCAACCAGCCCCTGCCTCCGACTCTTTCTAACTCTGCCAAAACTTTTCAAAGTGTTTGGACTGAAATTTTCCAAGCCAGGTGTCTGCCTGAGGGGGAAATTTGTTTGGAGAAGCCGCAGCAAAAACTCCCACTGCCCTGGCTGATGAATGGGCTCAGGGGAAGGAGGGTTTGCCCATGGTGAGCCCAAAAATCGATGGGGATGGGCAGGAACTTGGCTTTCCTGAGTCCTCAGAGGGGATTTTCTACCTTTTCCTGATCTTTAGGAATCATCGGGGGTTTGAGTCCTTCCCTCCTAAATGTGATTAAACATCCCACGGGTTTGGGGCCGGCACCGTCACCGAGCTCTTTGCTTCAGGGAAGGAGGAAAACCACGGCTGGGGGTCAGGTGGGAAACTGGGAGAACTTTTTGGATTTCAGGGATGTGGCACTGAGGGAAAATGCCCTGACCCAGCTGAGTTACTCACCTCGGGAAGGACCTGAGGTGTGAATGCTCAGCTGAGCCTCGGGAGGTGTCAGCCGAGGGGCCGAGCAGAGCATCCCTGCCCAAACCCAGGGAGGAAGGGAAGTGCAAATATGGGAGGGGGGGAAAAAACCCAACCAGAAACAAGAAGAAAAGAATAATCATTTCTGGCGAATATTCTAAAAATTCTGATTCTAAATAAAAAAACATGTCAGGGCCTGACAGAGCCCAGCCAAGTCAGTCTGGCTGCTGGAAATTTTATTTCTTTCCCCTCTTATTTTAATTTTTGTCTAAATCAGGTGGAATGCTGGATGCATTGAGGGTCCCAGTGATGTGCGTTCACCACCTCAGGGGTGTGTCAGAGCATGGGGCAGGCTGGTGACACCTCAGGGCTGGTGGCACCTCAGGGCTGGTGGCACCTCGGGGCTGCTGGCACCTCAGGGCTGGTGGCACCTCGGGGCTGCTGGCATGTCACACAGGGTACGTTCCACCCAAATTTTTGGGCAGTTTCTGACTTTCTGATTTTGCACCAGTGTTATTTTTTCAGTATGGTTTTAACAGAAGCCCTGCATAAGGTTCTTTTTCCAGGATGGGCTTTTAATCCTGGAATTATCTGCTGGTGCTGACCATGGTCCCTCAGACTCCCTGGGATTTATGAGCCGTCGGTTGATGCCTCCCCTTGTTTACTTTCTCTCACTTTATCTGCTAATTTCCAGATTCTTTCACGTTTTTCCTTTCAACCTAATGCCTTAATTCTGGTGCTTTATTAATCTATCTAATTATGTTGAGTTCAAGTTGTTTGAAATCCACTTATGCTGGTATAGGAAGTACTTACTGTATTAATCAAACGATCCAAGGTGGCTTCTCCTCTGAAGTCCTTAATTTGTGCTATACATATTCCTGCTAATAACACCCAACTTTGTAACAATGCACGTTTCCTCTATGTTTCCAAGGAGACCCTGAAATACGTTAATTCTCCGATTTTTTCCCCAAGTACACCAATAATTTATCCGGGATTGTGAGGTGTTCCCTTGTGTGGACACATCAAACACCAGCAGCCTCCAAAATCCCAGCAGTGGTCACTGTGCAGAGTCGACAGAGGGCTGGAGGGAAACAGCTGCTTATCACGGGAAATAGTTCTCTTAAAGATGTCAAACATATTATATATTTAATAAAAATATATTTATATATATATATAAAATATATATTATATATTTTATATATAATAACTTATTTAATATTATATATATTATATATATTTAATATTATAAATTATATATTTAATAGAAATATTTTTATTATATGCGTTATGCATTATATAACACAATATAGAATAGTTTTGAAAGAGCACCCTGGATATTTAATATTTGTATCATATAATAAATGCAGAAAAAGTTTTCTTAGAGATTTCAAAATTTTATTTAAATCAGCTTTTAGGAGGCAGTAAGGGAGAGGACCCTGGGAGGGCTCTCATTTTGGGGGGGAAGCATCTCTTTTGTGATCTGCATTTTGTTTCTCCTCCTGGAGAAGCAGGGCACTGGTGCTGCTGAGTTTTGCTCTGTGGGTATCTCTGGGCAAATGCTGTGGATGAAGCTTTGCTCCATCTCTGCAGGAGCAGAATGATGTTTCCCACCTGTATTTATTGGATTTTCGTGAATGTTTTCCTTTGCTGGGTCACACAGGAAACCTTGTAAAGGGGTGAGAGTGGGGGTTTCCCCCAAATTTTGTGTCCCCGCACACCCCGGCTCCGTGGTGAACACTGGACAGGGGGAAGGTCATCAAAAACCTGCAGAAACCAAGGCTGTGAGTCAAGCTGGAGGTTCCAGGGTGGGATTTAGCTCTGGCTGGAGCCGTTGGTGACACGGAGTGGTGGAACCAGGGACAGGAAGGTGGCACCGAGTTAATTCTGGGTCTGACAAGCCCTCGTGCTGCAGAGGTCACATCTCTGGGGTTTGGTCAGAGAAGACGAAAGGTGCATCTCAGTCTCTGGGACATCAGAGACAGCACCAGCCACGGTGACTCTGTGGGAAAATGGGAGAACTTGTGGGAACTGGAGGCATTTAGGGCACGGAGCAGCCTTTGGCTGACGCCTTCAGTCTCTCCGCATCCAGAGCCAGGCGGTGCCGCTGGGAGCGGCAGGAGCTGGTGGGACCCCTGACAACACGGGGCTGCTGCTCCAGCCCTGCAAGTGCCCTGCTCTGCCCTCTCTGCTCTGCAGGCTTTGCCCTGTGCTCGTTTTCTGGCACAAAAGTCGTCGTTTCGGAGCAATCCAAGGGCAGGGCGGTGCAGGAGCAGGGCACGGGGTTGGCTCGTAGGAGGATGAGCATCCCCGGGCCTCAGCATAGGGACACCAACGGCTTTTCCAGGCAGCAGCTACCAGGAGAAGGGCTGGGCACCGATTCTCTTCTCCCACCCCGTGCTCCTCTGCCCATGGAATGGTTGTTTGTCCGCTGGGTGATTTGGGAGCAGGAGTCCTCCCAGCTGGGCTGGTCCTTCAGCACTGGGCACGTTCCAGATGCCAGCCCCTATCCTGGCCTTAAGTGTGTCACTCCAAGAATAGCATTAAGGTTTCAAACTGAAGGAGGGAGACTTTTTTTTCCGTGTGGTGGTTAATGATTAATTAGGTCAAATTCTCCAAAATTAGACTGCTGGAGAAGGAATGGGCCAACAATTTGCATTTTGACAAAACCTTATGACAGAAACCGATGGGGGCTGACTCCACCACCTCCCCCCTCACATTCTGTCCCATGCCCCAAACTCACTTTTCCCCAGAAGAGGTTCATTTTAAAAATTGTATCCATTAATATCCCAATTTCCTTTCCCCCCCCCCTTTTCAAATCTTGCATTAAACCCCTGTAGATTCTGCTTTAAGTAGGCAATTAAGCTAACAACATAATTATATCCCTTAATGCTCATTTTAACCGGTTTAGAGAAGAAACAAAAGGGGAAAGCAGCTTCAAATATATGGAAATAAAAGCTCCGTTGTAAAGATATTTTTGATACTCGCGATAATTTGTGCAGAGTGCAGAGTTGGCCCATTAGAGGCTGCGGGGAAGCCTGGAGGTCACATTTAAGAGCCTCACGGGCACTGTGGGGTTTTACCTTCTGAATGTCCTTTTTCTGAACCCTACACATTTCGGGGCATCCCAGGAGACTCTGGAGCGTGTCCACTTCATATTGCAACGCAGTGGCTGCGTAGCCGTGGCCTGATAGGGTTTTCTCTCTTTTATTACCTCTGCAATTACTCACCAGAGACCAATCGCGGGAAAGCGATGGGGAATTATTGCAGGGAGGCTGTGCCGGGGCTGGGAGGCTCCTGTGCTGCCCAGGCACTGCCCAAGGGTGGCCGTGCCCTCGTGGCAGCGAGCAGGAACACTGCTGTGGGGTTGGAAAATTCTGTGGGGCTGGAAATCTGCTGTGGGGCTGGGACACTGCTGTGGGGCTGGGACACTGCTGTGGGGCTGGAGAACTGCTGTGGGGCTGGAACACTGCTGTGGGGCTGGGACACTGCTGTGGGGCTGGGACACTGCTGTGGGGCTGGAGAACTGCTGTGGGGCAGGATCACTGCTGTGGGGCTGGGACACTGCTGTAGGGCAGGATCACTGCTGTGGGGCTGGGACACTGCTGTGGGGCTGGGACACTGCTGTGGGGCTGGAGAACTGCTGTGGGGCAGGATCACTGCTGTGGGGCTGGGACACTGCTGTAGGGCAGGATCACTGCTGTGGGGCTGGGACACTGCTGTGGGGCTGGGACACTGCTGTGGGGCTGGAGAACTGCTGTGGGGCAGGATCACTGCTGTGGGGCTGGGACACTGCTGTAGGGCAGGATCACTGCTGTGGGGCTGGGACACTGCTGTGGGGCTGGGACACTGCTGTGGGGCTGGAGAACTGCTGTGGGGCAGGATCACTGCTGTGGGGCTGGGACACTGCTGTAGGGCAGGATCACTGCTGTGGGGCTGGGACACTGCTGTGGGGCTGGGACACTGCTGTGGGGCTGGAGAACTGCTGTGGGGCAGGATCACTGCTGTGGGGCTGGGACACTGCTGTAGGGCAGGATCACTGCTGTGGGGCTGGGACACTGCTGTGGGGCTGGGACACTGCTGTGGGGCTGGAGAACTGCTGTGGGGCAGGATCACTGCTGTGGGGCTGGGACACTGCTGTAGGGCAGGATCACTGCTGTGGGGCTGGGACACTGCTGTGGGGCTGGGACACTGCTGTGGGGCTGGAGAACTGCTGTGGGGCAGGATCACTGCTGTGGGGCTGGGACACTGCTGTAGGGCAGGAACACTGCTGTGGGGCTGGGACACTGCTGTGGGGCTGGGACACTGCTGTGGGGCTGGAGAACTGCTGTGGGGCAGGATCACTGCTGTGGGTTTGTGCAGAGCACACAAGAGCCACAAAAATCTGTCTTGAGGCACAAAGTTCTGTGGAGCCCCTCGGAGGCTGGGGCCGAGGCGCTGCTGTGGCATCTCTCTGGGGAAGGCAGCACTTGGCCGGGCCTGGCGTGCTGGGGGTAACTGGTGAGAGGCTGAGGGTGCAGCATGGGCCCCAGGAACTGTGCACTCTGAGGAACAGAATAGAACAGAAATAGAAAGGGAAATAGAAATGGAAATAGAAATAGAAATAGAAATTAGAATGGAATGGAATGGAATGGAATGGAATGGAATGGAATAGAATAGAATAGAATAGAATAGAATAGAATAGAATAGAATAGAATAGAATAATAGAATAATTTGGGAAGGGACCTTTAAAGCCCATCTCGTTCCAACCCCCCTGAAGAGCAGGGACACCTCCACTGTCCCAGGCTGCTCCAAGCCCCAATGTCCAGCCTGGCCTTGGGCACTGCCAGGGATCCAGGGGCAGCCACAGCTGCTCTGGGCACCCTGTGCCAGTGTTTTACCACCCTCATTGTAAGAAACATCTTCCTTATATCTAATGGAAATCTCCACTTTTAGTTTAAAACAATCTCCCCTTGCCCTGGGGAAAAGGAAGCACGCAGGGTGTAGGTGAAGTGGAGGTGAGCATCAGTTCTCCTTCTCTGAGGGAAGAGCCTGTGGAATGTGGCACACGTTCATCTTTTGCCAGCCCAGCATCTCCTGCCCTGGGCACCGGAGCAGGCTGGTGCCCAGAGGCTCTCTGGGTGCACCTGGAGGAGGAAACAGCCCTTGGCCTGATATTTGTTCATCCAAAGGATCACAGATCCGTGGGGTCACTGCTCCTTTCTCAGGCTGGGAACCCAACCAGCCCTGTCCAGCAGCCTGTGCTGCCTAACCCAGATTCCATTTGGGAATTGGGCATTAGTGGTGGGCTTGGGGACTTCTCTCTCATCCTTCGAGGTGACCCTGGGCTGCACCACAATTCTGGGGAGCCAACTGCACTTCCTGGCTTTTCTTAGGGTTTGCAGCAGCTGCTGGCCCACAGATGGGCAGAGGGCTCATGGTTCTGCCTGCAAAATTCAGCCCCAAAAGGGATCCTGTAAGAATATTTGTACCTTTTTTGCATCACACTGGAGGTTTTCCAAGACAAATCTGCAGGGCTGTGCAAATAATTGATATTCTTGGTTTTCTTGAAGCTCTGAAAAATTGAAAAATTCCTTTTCAGGCTGAGCCGGAAGAAAAATAGATTGATTTGAATTTTTGTTGTTGCCCAGGAAATAAGGAATATCTTTTTGGGTTGCATAGGCTCGAGTCAAACAGAATCTGGGGCTTATAAGTGCTTCGTTTAGATTTTGAGCACATCTTACAGTTCTTGCTTTAAAAAATAAATAGGATGTATTTTGCCTGTATGAATCAGAAAATTTTAAATGTCAGGGACTGTGTCACTTCCAGTTTTTGAAAATGAGTGTCACACTCAGCTGTGTGAATGGTGCAGCAGAAATGACACCAAGCCATGCAATGGTCTCGTTGTGGCTCCACTTTGGGCTGGAAATAATTTCTCTGCAGCTCTGTGCCCTCATTTGTTTCAGCTCCAGGAGCGATGGAGAGTTGAAGGTCACCCTGGTTGGTCCTGGTGATGTTTGTCCCCCACAAACTGCTTGAAAAGCCATTTCTTTAACCCAAACAGTTGCTGAAAGATGGAGATTCGGGAGAGAGAAGGTGCAGGTTGATGGTCCCTGGTGATGTCCTGCTCTTGCCAGTGCCGTGCCCGGCTGAGGGTTCTGGGGGAGGGCTGAGGGTCCCCTCCCTCTGCCCTTGGGCAGTGTTTGGGCTGTCTGGGCAGGGGGAGATGATGCTGCAGCTTTCACAGCTCCAATGGACCAGGAAACGTTGTTTTCCCTCTGACTTTCCAAACCACCATCGTCCTTGGGAAGCCAGCAAAGCCACCCCCCTTGGGGACACCAGCTTGGCCTTTCTGGGGTTTTTGGTCTTTTTTTATTTAGATTTCTTTTTTTTTAAAAACTTTTTTTAAATCTTGGAGGTTTGTTTGTTTATTTGTTGATTTAGATCTGCCCGGGAAGTCGATCTGGTGATATTTATAGGATTTGTGGTTGGCTGATGGGAGTTATTTTGCAAGCAGAATTTCTAAGAATTCTACTTTCAGTCTTCTTTTTCTCCAACTTCACTTCCTCCCCTTCCTTCTCTTTTTTCTCTTTTTACTATTTTTTCCTTGCTTTTTTCTTATTTTTTTGGTTTTTGAGGGAGCCAGGCAGACTAAACTCTTGCTGAATTTCCCCCCTGTAATTACTGCTCTTTTTTAAGTTTGTAGAAATTACCCAGCTTTGTGTGCCTTCCCCCTTTCTTACTTTTAGACCCATGTGGTTTGACTTTTTTTTTTCCTTTCCAAAGTAAAATTACCACCATTTCATGCTATTTAAACAAGCCAATCATACAAAACTGGGCGAGAAGGTGAAGTCCCACAGTTACCCTCCCAACGGAGAACGTTTGAGTTTCAGCCTCACAGCCTGTCTATAAATGCTACACGGGATTTTTTCAATAAGGATAAAATTTGTGTTTTATAAGGATAAAATTTGTATTTTATAAGGATAAAATTTGTGTTTCACAAGGATAAAGTTTATGTTTTGCAAATGCACAGCCTTTCCCACGAGCACTGGGAAGAGACCTTGTGTGCCAGCCTTGGCTGAGGCTGGACCTCCTCCTGGTGCTGCTCCTGACACCATCTCACTGCAATATTTATCAAATTATGCTTTTTTTTTTTTTCCTCCTATTCTAGATCTAATTTTCTGCCTTGGATTGTGTTTTTCACGTGTCTAAATTTTCATTGCTTATCTCAGATTGAAGCTGAACATTTGCAGCACGTTGTGTTTGTTACAGAGGGGCCCAAAGCCTTCTTCAAAACTCACCAAAAAAAGAGATAAAACCAACCCCGAAATGTTCAGCTCTGCCCAGGGATCCCATGACTCCCTCTGACACCCAGATGCTGAGCTGTGAGCTGTGAGCTGCAGCAGCTCCCTGGGGACACCCCACAGCCTGTGCAGGTTTGAAGGGCAAAGGTTCAGCCTTATCAAAGCTTCTTCTGACAAATGCTTCACCATCAGCATCTTCCAACCTCCTGCAGGGACACCTTCCCCTGTCCCAGACTGCTCCCAGCCCCAATGTCCAGCCTGGCCTTGGGCACTGCCAGGGATCCAGGGGCAGCCACAGCTGCTCTGGGCACCCTGTGCCAGGGCCTGCCCGCCCTCCCAGGGAACAATTCCTTCCCAAGATCCCACCCATCCCTGCCCTCTGGGGAAGCCATTCCCTGTGTCCTGTCCCTCCATCCCTTGTCCCCAGTCCCTCTCCAGCTCTCCTGGAGCCCCTTTAGGCCCTGGCAGGGGCTCTGAGCTCTCCCTGGAGCCTTCTCCTCTCCAGGTGAGCCCCCCCCCCTCTCCCAGCCTGGCTCCAGAGCAGAGGGGTCGAGCCCTGGAGCAGCTCCGTGGCCTCCCCTGGACTCTCTCCAGCAGCTCCAGGACTTTGCTGCGCGGGGCCCCCAGAGCTGCACACAGTGCTCGGGGTGGGGTCTCACGGGGGTGGAATGAAAGAGGAGAATCCTCCCTTGCCCAGGTGGTCGGGATGAGCCCGGGACAGGGCAGCCTGTGCCCGTGCTCCCAGCCCGCTGCTCTCGGGATGCGGCTCCCCCAAAACCCAACCTCCAGGTCCTTCCCACCCGTCCCACCAACCTGCAGCTGGCAGGGGCTGGAGCTGCACAGGGGAAAGGCTCCTGGCAGTCCCTGCTGAGCAGTGGAGCCCTCACAGCCCCGGCAGAGGTTCCCGGCAGAGGCAGGAGGTGCCCAACTCCTGAACCGAACGTGTGGAACACGGCCGGGATTCCCTGCACAAATAACTCCCGTTTTAATTTTCTTTTTTTTTTTTTCCCCGTGTGCACTCGTAGCTTGTTAGATGTGTTTGTTTTATCAACTTGGAAAAGTGCCTGTAATGGGATTTTTTAAAAAATTGATTTCCTGAGAGTTTCCTGTGAAATTGGAAGCCTGGAAAAACGGGTGGATTTCTGCAATGCTATCGCAGGGCGCCTTCGCCCCTTTTTTTCCCCCCCCCCCAAGTAAAAAATAACAATACCTTCCTCCCCCCCAAGGTTTCATTCCATATACATTTATTCTCTAAAAATATTTCCAGCTGTTTCTTTCGCTGGGAAACTCATACCATCTGTAAACAACTGCTCCATGCACATAATTCTGTTGTTTTGCCCGGTCACTCTTATTTTCCAGCTTTTATAATATGAGAGTTCAGAGTAATCAGTAATGCCTTTTCTCCTCTTCACCCTCAATTTGATTATTTTTCTCATAAAGAACAGAGTAAGGAGAGCACTGAGCAACAGGAGATGGAAAAAATATTTTGATTACTTTTCAGTTGCTTATAATCAAGGAGTAACTCTTTAAATCCAGACCAATTTGCTGCATTGATTTATTCATAATTTTAATTTCATGACTGTTTCAGGGAAAAACAAAAGTACACGAGGTTGAAGCTTTTTAATACTGGTTTGAACATTTGTAGTTTTAGGTTAAAATTTATTTAATGTTCCCTTTCTTCGGTCGCTTCTCTGGTGTGTGCTGCTTGAATCTCCCCAGGCTGCCAGGGGAGAAAAATTGAAATTCAAAGCACAAATTCTGCCAGTACTTTCAGCAAGTTCATAAAATTACTCATATGAATATTCCCTTGACTCAGAGGCAACTGCTCACAGCCCTTAAACCTGTCTGGGACTGCCTGGAGTGTGGGAGCTGGGAATGGGGGACAGGGACACCTTCGGGGCAGGATTGTGCCATTTCCTGGGGCTCAGCACCCGCCCAGGCCGGGGGCATCATGGTGAGCTCCCGTTTCCTCCTTGCAGATATTTTTTTTGTTATTATTATTATTATTATCATTATTTTGGTTGTCTCTTGAGGGGAAGCTGCAGCTGAGGAAATAGGCAGCGCATTCCTTCGGCCCCAGGAAGTGACTCGTTCCCAAGTGGAAAATTCATCCCTTTTGGAGGCTGCCCTGGTGGATTGGCAAAGGCAGAGGATGAGGAGGGGACAAGCCACAGCAGCCCAGAGCTCTGGAGATCTTTGTCCTTCACGCAGGGGATGCCCAGAGCAAACGGCCTCGAGTTGTGCCAGGGAAGGTGTAGGTTGGATATTTTCGGAAAACTTTCCTCATGAAAAGGGTGGTCAGGCCTTGGCACAGCCGCCCAGGGCAACGATGGAATCACCATCCCTGGAGGTGTTCCAGCGTGGATGTGGCACCTGGGGACGGGGTCAGTGCTGGCCTTGGCAGTGCTGGGGGTGGTTGCACTCGGGGATCTCAGAGAACTTTTCCAACCCCGGTGGTTCCGTGGAGCTCAGCTCTGCCCGGGTCACCCCTTGGCTCAGCGCTGCTTCCTTCTCTCTGTCCCCTTCAGGGGATGGTGCTGAGCCTGGAGGAGTGACAGGGACAACACAGGGGTGGCTCAGGGCCCTGCAGTGCCCCCGAAATCCAGGGCTTGGGGTCCCTCAGCATCCCCTGTGTTGGCAGGAGGAAGCAAAAATCCAGCTTAAAAAGGGGCACGGGCACATTTATGGGTCCTTGTGCTCTGCAGATGTTTTGGTGCGATGTGGAGCTGCTCTGCTGTTTTTCCCCCTCCTGTTTAATAAAAATTAAATAGGAAACTGCCAGTGTCTTGCCCTTTGTTTAAAGAAAAGAAAAAAGGGGGAAAAAAAAAAATAAAAAGCACTTCCTGCATTTTCTGTGGCTCTGAAGTTAATAACCCCAGCCAGCGCAGGTAGCAGGCCTGCAGTTATTTTTATGGCAATTCCTGTGTCAGACCTGTTTTCAGTTGCTTCTCCCTTTGCCAAATTTTAATTATTTGGGGTGAAATTTTCCATGCTGGGCGCTGCCGGCTCCTCCCGAAACGGAACGTGTGGTTTGTGTTTGGACAAAAATTACTCCTCTGTCTCTGGGAAGGCGTTTGGGGGAAGCAGGGTGGGAGTTTGGGGTTTTTTTCCCTTTTTTCCCCTCAGGTAAACAAATAAATTGGCCCTTTTATCTCTGGAGAGGGAAGGTGCTGTGGGAGAGGAGCTGGGGCGAGCGGGGTCTGCTCCTCCCGTGACCCCTGGGCAGAATTAGGGACCTCTCCCTTTTGGATGGGTTCAGAGGCAAATCATAGGGGGTGGCTGTGCAGGAATAAATAAATAAATGAATGGATTTAACCCCTTTTCCCCCTGGGGAGGGCTGTGGCAGCGCTTTGGGGGTGTCCCAGCGCCCCCATCCCACCCACGGGAGCTGATCTGAGCAGGGTGCCCGTGGATATGAATCCAAGCCATTTGAATAATTGTTCCTAATCATAATTTAAGTGATCAGGCAGAAAGCCCGTGCTTAAATCGTCTGAAATCTTGTTGCACATTTTTATTGCTTTTAGTTATTTTTTTGTTTTGCTGTAACTGTTAAAATGTTGGGGGTTTTTTTCCCAATACAGCGTAGCCCTCTCGATAAACATGGATTTCTCAGGTCACTTCTACATCTGCTTGGGCTCCTATTTTTTGACACGTTACCCCGTTAGGAGATGTTGACTGATACGTTTCTTATTTATCACATGATTTACTCTTTGCTTACAGCTCGAGTCGAGGAGCATATGGCCCGAAACCACATTCTGCTCGTGTGCATTTTCATTTAAAGGATATTTATTAGCATTAGTTAAACAAAACCGCCCTAAACGCACCCGATGTGTGGGAAAGCAACTTCAGGGAATCGTATTTGGAATTGTAAACGCTTTTATGGGGCAGATTGTGGGACATTCCCCAGCCTGTTCCAGCACCCCACGTCCGGCCTCCCCGCTCGTCAGCAGATGCAAATTCTGCTCCTTTCCTTTTTCAGTTAGAAATTAGGAAATCACCAGAATAAATTATTTGGGTAAATGGGAGCACAGGAGATTTCTCTTCCCCCTCCCCGAGGGTGTTACTTTGTTGGGAGCCGCTCTGGCCCCTTTTGGTACATTCTGGTTCAATGGTGATCTCCAGCCTTTCACCCTTCGACTTCCTTGTGGTTTTTTATTCCTCACGTGCCACTTTTCAGAATTTAGATGGAATGTTTTATTTTAAATGGATTTTATTTCTGAATGAACAGGCTGAGAGTTGGGAGTGTTCACCTGGAGAGGAGAAGGCTCCAGGGAGACCTCAGAGCCCCTGCCAGGGCCTAAAGGGGCTCCAGGAGAGCTGGAGAGGGACTGGGGACAAGGACACAGAGGGACAGGACACAGGGAATGGCTTCCCACTGCCAGAGGGCAGGGCTGGATGGGATCTTGGGAAGGAATTGTTCCCTGGGAGGGTGGGCAGGCCCTGGCACAGGGTGCCCAGAGCAGCTGTGGCTGCCCCTGGATCCCTGGCAGTGCCCAAGGCCAGGCTGGACATTGGGGCTTGGAGCAGCCTGGGACAGTGGAAGGTGTCCCTGCCATGGCAGGGGTGGCACTGGGTGGGCTTTGAGGTCTCTTCCAACCCAAACCAGTCTGGGATTCTGTGGATTTGTTTATTTCAGCATCCAGAAACCTTTAAGGCAGCTTGATCTGGTCTCATTCAGGCTGAACTGGGTGGTTTTGTCTATGGATCATCTCCAGGAGCACCTTGGCTGTGTGGAACCGTCGAGATGAGAGCTCTGACCTGTCGTGGTTCCTTTTTTCCTCTCAGTTTTTCTTTCAAAATAAGGGAACTCCCCAGCACTGGGGGTTGTCGGGGTGTCTGTGCAGGGCCAGGGGCTGGGTTCCATCATCCCCGTGGGTCAGGATACCCTTCCAGCTTGGGACATTCCACGGCTCCGTGATTCAGCGGGCGCTATTCCGGTGGAATTCTCCTGGCAGGAGCCTGCACGGGGTCGCTGCCATCCGAGACGCGGCTCCTGGGTTGTGCGAGCTTGGGTTTGGGCTGTGCACAAACTCTTGGAACAGGCAGGAACTGTAAGGTTCCATCTGTGGGGCATTTCGGGCCTCAGTGACCCCCAGCACCCCACGAGGTTTCTGCCCTGGCTCTACATTAAATCTCCTTTTTCCCTTTTTTCCCCCTTTTTTCGTACACACAGATCCAATCTTCTAGAAAATGCCCCGAAGGTTTGAGCAATCTACCAGTTGCAGGAACCCATAAAGCTTTTTTTTTTTTCCTTTTTTTTTTTTTTCCATTGTGTAAGCATGACAAATCATTAATTTTTGATTGATTGCTTTGAATTATGGGTGCTCTGACATCCTTTCTGTAGCTGAACAGCTGTATAACAAATGAACATATCAGTGCTCACAAAAGATTGGAGATCTAACAGAAGCAATTACATTGTCAGCTCCTCCCTTCTGGCTTTTCCCAGGCAATGGAGAGAAGAAATTTTTTAACAGAAATTCCTCAAGTGGCTCACAATAATAATAATAATCATCATCATAATAAAAAAATACCTTTTTGTAATTGAATTAGATTTTTATCTCTTCATTTCCAGTGGATTTCATATCCCGTCAGAAGACAGGTCATGTTTCTGCTTTGTGTAACTTGGAGAATCCCTTTGAAGAAAATTTTTACGTGAAGAATTAAAAAAAATAAAATCAAATTGCAATTTTAGTTTTTTTTTTGGTTGCTATTCCTTTAAGATTTCAGAATTGCACCAGTGCACTAAATGTGACCTCCATAACTTTTAAATTAAGAATTTATGCTGGCTTGAAATTTATGAAATATTTCAGCATGAAAGAAAGCCTTTTTCCCTCAGGAAAATTGAGCAATAAATCACAGCACTCTCGATTTACTGCCCTACAGCCAGCCAAAGATAGGATTTTTTTCCTTCCCCCCTTCGTTCTGAAAAAAAAAAAAAAAATAAAAAAAATGTAATCATATAAGACAGCTTAGCTGCTATCCTCCCACTCTCTAGAATTTTTAATTTCAGCTGTTTCTGCTTGGATTTATTTCCAATATTCCTGCTCGGCTTTTCAATTTCCTCAGTTATTAAATTTTAATTCAGTGCATTAGCATTTAAATTAAAAAAGGGTTTATTTTATCGAAATCGTTGGCTGGCCCCCATCCTGCTGCACATGAATTGCCTGTTTCTGCCATTTGCACAAAATGTGAAATGCAGCTAATATCTTTTAACTTGTATTTGCACAAATTCAGAAATAAAATTTCTGGGATTGGAATAATATTGTCTTTCCAAGGAAGGCTCTCATCAGCGAGCCGGGGAAGGAGGCGAGAGGACACCCCGGGCCCTCCCTGCTCAGCCCTCCCAGGGCCTGGAGGGGCTAATTAGGGCATGGGGCTAACGAGGGGAGGTGCTGGGCTCGCCCCCCAGCCCCGAGCGGGGCGTTCCTGCTCGGACACTGCCCGGAATTTGGCCATGCCTGACTTCTCACCTGCCCATCGCGGGGTCATTGCTGAAACTTGGCTTGCACGAGAGCGACCAGAGGGGATGGACTCGGGGGGAGCCCCCGTGGTGGGGCTGGGGATCAAACCTTGCCCCAGCCCCGATATTCGGGGGGTTCAGAGCCCGCCGGGAGCCCCGGAGCCGGGCACGGGTGCGTGTGGAGCTCCCGGAGCGGAGGAGCAGCGTTCGGGTGCAGCCGGGGCAGGAGGGGCTGCAGGGCAGCCTCATCCTTCTGAACCTAAAGAGCTTTTTTGTTTTGATCTCAGCCGTCCTTCTGAACCTAAAGAGCTTTTTTGTTCTGATCCCTTAGGCCGACGAGAGCAACAGCAGCGGGCGAAGGAGCTCTTCCAGCAGGTAGGGCTGGCTTTGGGTGGGTGGGACACACGCGGGCGGGCGCAGCTCTGCTCAGAGGTGCTCTCCAGCCTGGAGACCCATGGCCAAGGGTGGGATGGGCGGGAGCTGCCAGGGCCCAGCGTCCATGCGGCCCTTTTGGGATTCAGCTGAAAGGATGGATGGAGGAGTCTGACCTTGTCCTGGTCTCCGGGGCTGAAAGCANCTGAACCTAAAGAGCTTTTTTGTTCTGATCCCTTAGGCCGACGAGAGCAACAGCAGCGGGCGAAGGAGCTCTTCCAGCAGGTAGGGCTGGCTTTGGGTGGGTGGGACACACGCGGGCGGGCGCAGCTCTGCTCAGAGGTGCTCTCCAGCCTGGAGACCCATGGCCAAGGGTGGGATGGGCGGGAGCTGCCAGGGCCCAGCGTCCATGC
>VZTA01012594.1:172523-199818 GCA_013398855.1 Mohoua ochrocephala | reverse complement strand
GGAGTCTGACCTTGTCCTGGTCTCCGGGGCTGAAAGCAGAAGCTGTTTGCACGTGGTGTGGGGTGTTCCAGCTGAGTGCCCCCAGCGTGAGGCTCTTGGATGGAGACCTGGGGCTGGGCAGAGCCTTCTGCTGCTGCACAGGAGGAGAGGACAGAGGTGTCCATCTCGCCTTTGGGGTGTCCATCTCGCCTTTGGGGCATCCATATCACCTTTGGGGCGTCCATCTCACCTTTAGGGCATCCATCTCACCTTTGGGGCGTCCATCTCACCTTTGGGGTGTCCATCTCACCTTTGAGATGTCCATCTCACCTTTGGGGCGTCCATCTCACCTTTGGAGCATCCATCTCACCTTTGGAGCATCCATCTCACCTTTGGGGCGTCCATCTCACCTTTGGGGTGTCCATCTCACCTTCGAGATGTCCATCTCACCTTCGAGATGTCCATCTCACCTGCCTGGGGTGCCCTTGGGGCTGAACATCCTCCCAGGAGTGAGTGATGGCCCTTCCCAGGGCAGGGATGGAGCTCCTGGCTGGATGGGAGAGCTTCCCTCTGTTTTCCCTGTTCCTTTGTATGTCCAGAGGAGAGTGAGGTTGGGCATTGCTTTTTTCCTTGTAGAAAAGTGGAAACAAAACCCACTTTATCATCTGCCTGACTGAACAAAAGGTGGTCAAAGAAAGGAGAATGGCCAAGTCCATTTAAAAATAATAGAACAGAATCAAAATGTAATATTTCAAGAAAGCTCTGTCAGTGGCTGAAGGTGGAAATGTGGCTCAGACTGAATCTGTGAGGTCATCAGTGGATGGAGACATGAGATGGATGTTTCTCAAAGTCATTGCTGCTTGAAACCCTCATTAATTGCAAACTATCGAGGAAGCTTTTAACAATTAATTTATATCAGTTAAAAATATAAGCAAAAATAATATAGTATAATATAATATAGTATAATGTAATTAATATAATGTAATCAAAGTAAACTTGCCTGGATTTTATCTTCCTGCAGTTTTTTTTTCACAATAGCAGGCTCGGTCTGAGGTGATGACCGTGGTATTGGGTCAGCCCTATTTTTATTGTTTTACTGCAGTGAATGGATTTTATTCTGTTTCAAGCAAGCAGCGGAAGCTCTGAAGGCGCAGGGGTTTGTGATCCCACCACCCCCAGCCCCATGGGCCTGGTGCTGCCTTGGCAAGAACGGGGGTCAGGGTGGGCAGCTGGCAGCTCAGGGTGGCAGAGAGCCCTCACTGTTCTCCTCCCCCACGAACCCCTGGGTGGCTCCTGCACCTCAGCGAGTGCTCAGTGATGGGAGATGTTAAAAGGTGAAGAGAATTCTTAGGAGCACAGCAAAACCCCCTTCCTTGAAGGCAGCCAGAAGAGAGATGGCTGCTTGCCTTGGGGAAGATGACAACTAAGAGACAACCTGACAAAGCTGTGCGTGTTTTTGAACACTCCAGAAAAGGTAGATCAGAGGCTTCTTTCTTCCTTTTGCAAGGAAAAAAGAGACAGTCAACAAAATTAAAAAGCAGCAAATTAAAAGCCAATAAAAGGCAGGATGTTCTCCTGCATGATGGGCAGCGTGTGACGGGAGCGCGGTGCCAGGAGCTGGGAGCTCCGAGGGGCTGGGAGGGGACTCGGCTGGAGCTCGGCCACAGGGGGTGATGGGGGCTCTGGGGTTCACAGAATCCCAGCCTGGCTTGGGAGAGACCTTAAAGTTCATCCCATCCCCCCCCTGCCATGGGCAGGGACACCTCCCACTGTCCCAGGCTGCTCCCAGCCCCAATGTCCAGCCTGGCCTTGGGCACTGCCAGGGATCCAGGGGCAGCCACAGCTGCTCTGGGCACCCTGTGCCAGGGCCTCCCCACCCTCCCAGGGAACAATTCCTTCCCAATATCCCATCCATCCCTGCCCTCTGGCAGTGGGAAGCCATTCCCTGTGTCCTGTCCCCCTGTCCCTCTGTCCCTCTGTCCCTTGTCCCCAGTCCCTCTCCAGCTCTCCTGGAGCCCCTTTAGGCCCTGCAAGGGGCTCTGAGGTCTCTCTGGAGCCTTCTCCTCTCCAGGTGAGCACCCTCAGCTCTCCCAGGCTGGCCCCAGAGCAAAGGGGTTCCACGTCTTGGAGCAGCTCTGTGGCCTCTTCTGGACTCATTCCAGCAGGTCTTGTGCTGGGACCCTCAGTGCTGGTCTGACTCCATCCCGTGGGTGAGCACATGGCCGGGATCAGTTCCTTGCTGATGTCCACTGGAGACTTGCTTGAAGCTTCTTCTGAAGCCCCTTGTGCACGTGGTGGCCCAGGCCGGGTGTCCCTGTGTGGTGTGAGTGGGACGGTGCCGGAGGGGTGGTGGGACAGGAGGGCAGTGGGGGAGCAGCACCGGGAGCTGTGGAGCTCAGGGTGAGCACTGGGAGTCTCCACAGGACTACTGGAGCACTAACTACTTCCCAATAATTAATGTCAGCGTTCAGATGGTGGGCTCTGGATCCTGACAAGAAATAATTGAAAAACCAAATGTGCAATTATGTCTGACAAGCAGCGTGTGCTTTTCTTGGTCACCAGAGCCTTGTGTAGTCATGTGTTAGACACGGTTTTATATAATTATTATTGTTTATATGGCGGGTGTCAGAGGAAGGAGGAATTTCGGTTTCGAGTCCTCTGTTGGCTATTTATTTTAAAGTCATTAGATTTGTTTTCAGACTTAACTACACTTAATGTGCGAGACTCCTGCTGAATAAATCAGCCCCGATATAGGAGCTGCATCTGTTTGCGGAGGGAACGGAGCCAGCTGGAAGCTCAGCCCCGTCTGCACCGGGGCTGTCACCAGCCAGGAGCCCGCTCGCGGCGCAGATGTAGCTGAGGAGCAGCTCTGCTCCCAGAGCAGGGAAATCCAGCCCTCGGGGCTGGGGGCTGCGGCCGGGGCAGGGAGGGCTCTCCTTTAGTGCGGCGATAACAGCGCCGGGCTGCAGCTCCCAGAAGGGGCTCCTGGAGGTGCAGGCCCAGCAGAAGGGCTCTGGGTGGGAGCAGAGCAGGAGCTCCCAGGGCTGTTCTGGGCTGGGCCCGGAGGTTCCCCAGCTCTGACATGGTGCAGTTTGCTCGGGTGCTGCAGACCAAGCCGTGGTGCCTCAGGGGGCTGAGTGTTTCAGTCTGTGCCACAGAAGATGAGACTTCCACGGAATCACGGGATCCCCTGAGCTGGAAGGGACCCACCAGGATCACTGAGTCCCACCCCAGCCCTGCACAGACACCCCAACAACCCCACCCTGGGCATCCCCGGGAGCGCTGTCCAAACGCTCCTGGAGCTCTTGGGGCTGTGCCCATTCCCTGGGGAGCCCTGGGAGGAGAAGCTGTTGAGAAGTGGTTGCAGCCACTTTGCTCCTTCTCAGTTCACCTTTTTCCAGCCTCCCTGGTGGCACCTTCCCCTCTCCTCCCCACATTCCTTGCTCTGTCCTTTGTGGACACGTCCTCCCCAGCAGCTCCTGTCACCCAGGGGAGGGTCTGCTCTGGGATGGCACCAGCTCTTCTTCAGGCTCCTCTTCCAGCTCACCAGGTCCCCAGCACTGGGGAAGGACAGTTTCTGAGGCTGTGGTCCTCTGAAGCTCGGGAGAGGTCTCTACACCCTGTGAAGGGACAGGCCTAGGACTGGGTATTTCCAGGAAGCAAAATTATTTGAGTTGTCTCCCCTTTCTGTAAGAGGTATCCTGTGGGATTTTCAGTCCCAGAGCGTGAAGAAGCTTCCGACTCATCCTGCATCAGAAATAGAGAAAACTCTTACTCATTAGGCAAGGAATTTAATAAGCCTTGGTGCTCACTGAAGGGCTCTCACCAGCCATCTTCAGACAGAAACCAACCAACCAACCAGCACAAAACCCCCCAAAAGTGCTCTCTGGCCAGTTGCAGAGCAGTGGAGAGTTCAGTTCTGTACCACAACCAGCACAGAGGCTGTGGGGACCCCGGGCAGGTTTCCTTGGGACCCAAAAGAAGGTCAAACGTCCACATACAAGGAGATGACAGCGCTCAGACGCATCCCAGCTCCGAGGGACGGGAACGTTTTCTGTGTAACCACACCAGTTTGCCAAATGCCAAAGTCCTGGAGAGCTTTGGATGGTGTGAGGTGGAGAAATGTCCCTTTCTGGAGCCATGAAGAACCGAGACGTGGCAGCTCTGGAGCCTTCATGAAAGCTGAGCTACCAGGAAATCCTTGGGTCACCCCCTCACTCCTCGTGGTGTGCTGGGGACCTGTGGCCACTTCAGTTCTCACCCCCTCAGTCATTTCTTAGTCAAGCAACACAGAGCTCTTTCACTGATATAAATAAACCCTTAATCTATTCTCTTTGTTTTTCCCTGAATTTCTTTGTCTCTGTTGACATTTCCACGCTTGAAAATTTAAAGACGCTGGCAGCTATTCCATTATCATCTTAAATTCAGTTTTTAACCTGCATCATTTGTGTGTCGCATTCTTTATCTGACTGAATTCTTTTGCTTTTGGCAAAGAGCGCGCGGTTGTTTTTTGTTGGATAAGCCAAATTTTTTTTATATTTGGTTAGACTTTCCTCTTCAAACCATCCTCGAGATATTCCTAATAAGGACTGAAGGGAATTTGTTTTGCTAATACCTTAGGAATTCTTTGTGGCTCTTGACTATTGTTCTGGTTTGTATTTTAATGTTTAATTTCCAGAGGAGAGGCAGCCCAATTTGGTCCTGGAGTTTACCTTCTCTGAAGGATTCGGAGCTGCCGAGTGTCCCTTGAGGAATGAACGCACGATTAAATTCCTCTTGGGCTTCCTGAAGCAGAGTTTGCTGTCAGGAAAGGTTGTGTGTTTTACTAGACCCAGATAGCTGGAAAAATTAAGTATTCTGCTTTGTTTGTTTGTTTTCCCTAGATTTTAGCAGTGGCACCACACACACCACCGAGTGCTGCATTATGCATTTGGGGGTTTTTGAAAGCTGTTCCCTCTGTTTTTAAGAGCTGGCTGCCCTCAGAGGCAGGGGGTGAACTTCCCCGAGGCATCTCTCTTCTACAAAACCTTCACGTCCTTCAAATTTATGAACTCCTTAATAATATTGGTATTTATTGAGCAAATTTTTTTCCAGGAAAACCTGAATAGCAGCTACTGTCACACTTCTGCTCTCCTGCCCATGGAGGAGGGGGTTCCCATTCCCCAAATTAATGTCAGGACATAAAGGGAACAAGTTTTTCCTGTAAGCTTTCAGAAGCTAAATGCAACTTTGGGAATTCACAGAGGCATCGTGGAAAACTGTGAGGAGAACCGAATCCTTCTGGTGGAACGTGGATGACCACGAACCCCTCTGTGACCAAGTGAAAATTTGGGGTTCAGGCACGTGCACCAGCACGTGCTGCCCTTGTGTGTGTCCCCAGGAGGGCTGGTGGCACGCTCGGGTGTCCTGCTTGGGTATCCATGCTCTGGAGGCTCCCAAATGGAAAGAGTCAAGGGTCAGAAGGGATATTTCAGTGTGCACACAGGGTGCATTAAGGAAGTGTTTGCTTCGCTTCATTCAAGAGACAGCAGAGGGGGTTTTCTCCTGCGGGGGGGAGATTCCCAGTAAGAGAATCTCTTTTCCAGCAAATGCCCAATGACCAGAGGCAGCAATCCACGCTGGAAGTACAGTGCCTGCTCCAGAAAATAATCCCCCAGAGGAGGAACCCGAGCTGGGGTGGTTGTTCCAGCACTGCACACGCCAGCACCGGGACATCCTCTCTGAAGGATGCAGGCTCAGGCTGCACAGGGGCTTGGGCAGAGGCTCCCTGAGCTGTGGCAGGGAGGGGGATCGGGTCCCTTTGGAGGGGAGCAGCTCTGGACGCTGTGACACAGGAGATTGGGGTGATATTTTTGCCTTTCGGGGTGTGAGGGAACATCTGAAGCTGGGGCTGGAGCCTGGAGCTGAGGAGCAAAGAGCTCGGTTGTGACACTGGGAAAACAGCTCTGGCTTTTCTCTCTTTTAACCCTGCACTTGAAAATCTTCCTGTCTGGTGATGTCTGCAGGAGATGTCCCCAGTGAAGGACACCAGGCAGTTCCTCTGCTTCCCGATCTTCTCCACCTCCTCCTGGTGTAAGGCACGGGGCCCACCCCCCCGGGCTGCCCCAGGGAGCAGATGAGAGCCATGGGGAGGGGTGGGAAGGCCACCACAGCTAATTTATCAGACAAGCAGATTTGCAACTTACATCCTTCTTCTTCTTGTCTCTGCTTTCATCATCTCCATGTAAAATGAGAGTTCATTTACATCTGTTCTGTCTATTCCACTTCCCATAGCTCCAGTCCTGACAGGAACCTTCTGGTTCTTGTAAAACCATGGCAGACGTCTGTAAATTGAGCCCAGTTTCAGCCTCCCCCATTTTTTGCTTCCTTTGCTTTCTGACAGCTGAGGCCTTTTGATTTAGCCTGGGATGAGCCAAGTGCACGTTGGTTTCCAGAAGACAAGTTGGGACATCCCACTGATGCTGGTGTCCTGCTGGGCTCTGCAGAGCCTCCCGTTGCTTGGTCCCCGTGAGTGTCTGGGAGTCCTCGCTGAACCTCTTTGGTGCTGCAGACCAGAAGAGCCTTCCAAGGACTGCCCAAAGTGTGTTTCAGTTTTACCCTAACTGGGTACACCCCGTCCTCTGCCGAGGGGTGCCACCAGGAATCACAGAATGGGTTCGGTTGGGTTGGGAGGACCTTGAAGACCCATCCTGTCCCACGCCCTGCCATGAGCAGGGACACCCTCCACCAGACCAGCCTTGTGCAGAGCCCTGTGCAACTTGGCCATCACCGAAATCATCAAGGCACTAACGAGCTCTGGTTTTCCAGCTTGAGTATTGTTTGGAAAAAGCCAAAAGATGCTCCCCATTCGCTGCTGTTCGTAGGTGTTGGTTCGGAGTGGTACATCCTCCTCCACATGTGTTTCCTTTTCCTCTCCTTTGGAGGAGCTGATGTTGAAGACTGATACTTCACTGATCTCACTCTGCCCCTCCCCAAAATCTCAGCAGGATGTGTGCTGTAAAAATAGCCTCATTAGAAGCCATCTGAGTACATATGCAATCACAGATGACTCAAAGGGAGCACGGAGCATGCATGTTTCTGTTGCTGTCTTCAGAGAATTACATGACAAATTATTCCTAGCTGGAAGAAATGTCCTTTTATAATTGGGGTTTTTTTTTCTCATTCTTTCAGAAGGGAGGAGTGTGTGTTTTTTAAGTAGCTTTTAGTCACTTTCATTATTTATGAGGATGCTACTCCAGATCAGAAACAGCAAACTGCCAGCGCGAGTTCCTTGTGGCTGCAGCAGCTGACGGGCCCCGTTTGCTTTCACTCATTGCTGTTCTGCTCCTCAGAGCCAGGAGACCCTGCAGAGACCAGAACAGCCCCGCACTGCAGCCCGCAGCCTTCACCCCCTTCTCCCCCTCCCCTGCCACGGGAGATCAGCTGGAAGGGGCCGCTGGATCTGTGGGTGGTGTCACCGTGCAGAGGGGAGCAGGAGCACCCATCACCCGGCCTTTCCCTCTGTCCGAGCCTCGGGAACAGCTCCCGGCGTTGCCCTCGTGTTGCTCCTTGCACTGGTGCTGAGGAGGCTTCACACCCAGAGCTGTTCTAGCCAGAACGTGTTGTGCTGCATCACTGAGCTCTGCTAAAGCCTTCACAGGTGCAGGGCCAAGGAAGCTGTACCCAAATGGGTCCAGGAACCCACTTTTACCCCTGCCTTTCCAGTTCCCCGTGCTGAGGCTTCATTAAGGCCTTCTGAAATCTCTTCTGCCTTCACACACTTGTGTCTGACATGAAAGTGGCCGTAACGTCATCAGAAGATGAAAGTCTGATGATCAAAGCAGGCAGCAATGTTGAAATGAGCATTGTGAGATGGCAGAGCTGGTATTACAGTAATTGGCTGTGTGGCCTACTTAGTGAGAGCAGTGATACATGCAAGTGCAATGTTTGTTTGCCTCTTTCATGTTGGAAATCACAGAGTCTGTTCTGGAAAGCGAAACAGGACCTCACCTGTAGGAGCAACCAGGCACCGAGCGAGCACTGGGTGATCCCAAGGCTTCTGCCTCCTCTCCTCGGCAAGGAAGAGCCTCTTGGATTGCCAGGGCCCACAGCTGAGTAAAGCCAAGACATGACACAGTGGAGGAGGTTGGTGTTTGCCAGGAGGGGTCACAGCCATGGAGGAGAAGTTAGATCCCCGCTGTGGCAGGAGGTGGGGTTTGAGCCAGGCCCATGCACTCTGCTCCTCTCTGCTCTGACGGCTCTGAGCAGGTTTTGTCCTGTGCGAGCAGTGCCGTGTTTGGAGAATCTCCTCTTCCCAGGGATATCAGCCCATGGCTGCTGAGATGCAGGCTGGGCCTGCAGAGGGAGGGGCAGCTTTCCCCTGGAAGGCCACACTGGGACACTGAACCTGCACCGTTCCCTGCAGAGGGTGGTGGCAGGAGGCTGGGGACCGAGCTCAGAGCCACCAGGAGAGGGTGCCTGGGGTGCCAGCGGTGGGAGGTGACTCTGGCAGGTTCTCCCCCGGCTCCTGCGCACTGCTGTCTCCACCAAGTGGAGGCTGTGACCGTCACTGGTGCCAGCGTGTCCCCAGCAGTGCCCCAGCAGTGCCTGCAGGGATCTGGAAGCTGGGGCAGGTCTCAGTGTGGGCACCTGGGGACGTGGTCACTGCCTGGGTCACTGGGGAGTCCTTCTGCTCCCAGCCCCCAGGACTGATCCTGACCTTACCTGACATCCCAAAAGCTTGGAGTCCTTTTCTCTCTGTGCCCTCACCCAAACCCGTGAGACCTGCAGAACTGAAAATTCCCTCCTTCCCTTACTCATCCCCTTTCTGAGCCTTTCCAGAAGTGCTGCCACGGGACAGGAGTGGCAGAACCAGGCCCAGGCACGGCGGAGCTGGGGCCTGATGTCTTCCCTCCCCCAGGCAGGACGTTCCCTGTCCCTGCGTCTCCCGGGGAATTTCTGGAGAACAGGAATGTTCCGGACCTGCTGCTGCTTTATCCTCATCTCCAGGTGGAGGCTCTTTGTGCTGCAGTTCAGCACAACACTGAGCAAGTGCAGCATCGTGGGCTTCAAGGGATGAGCCAAGGAGCAAAGGACTGGAAAAAAATGGTGCTTCAGTGGGTCACTTCTGGGTCAGGGCCTGTGTGGGTTGATGCTGTGCGTGCTGGAGGCTGTGGTGACTCCTGTCTGTCAAGGAAAACTCGTTCTGCTGGGGCTGTGCCCTTCCCATCCTGCCTGAGGTTTTCCAGTGTCAGTAGTTTCCTGTTCCTTCCTGTTTAGCTCTGGGATGTTGGCACTGTTTCCCCAGCCAAACCAGGAGGCCTCAAACTCTGCTGTCCCCCGAGGATCATTCCCTGAGCCCAGCGCTCCCCTGCGCTCTTGGGAACATTTATATCCCAATCAGCAGCTGAGCTTTGGAGAAGCCTGGACTGATGCTGGTTCTGCTCTAGCCACAGGAGCACTGCCTGGATCTCACAGGGGACCACAAGGAAGTGATGCTTGTTCCTGCTGGGAGAGCTGGATTCCACCACCGCTGCCTCCTCCTACTCTCCAGAGCTGTGCAGCCCCAGCTGAGGCACCAAGTGGCTTTTGGAGAGCTCAGCCCTGCTCCCAGGAGTGTCAGTGCTGCTGGTTTCATGGTTTCACTTGTCTTTGAGGGCAACAGCAGGCTCCTTTCAGGGCTTGAGAGCCATGAAATCATGTGGAAGAAAGTCGCTGAAGTATTTGGGGCTGTGTCCTTCTGCACATCAGGTACCTGCTCACGGTCGGAACATACGGGGCAACGAATTGCTCTCAGTTGATACTTGCAGGGTTGGGTCCCACCCAGGAGCAGACATTCCAGCTGGGAAGTTACTTTCTTGGCAGAGCTGGATCCACAGTCAGCGTGCATGAGGGGCAAAGGTTCTGAGGGCCTGTTGGTCTGGTCTAATAATTGATATATTCCTGCAGCTCCAGGCCACTGAGAGTGGCCAGTGCACATCTGCACTGAGCCCAGGGACCTGGGGCCTGCCAGACACACAGCTCTGGGTTTGGGAACTCGGGGGGATCTGTTCTCCCCGAGCACATCCTTTGGAGAACGGCTGTTCCAGTGGACCACCAGCTGTGCTAAGGTTTTATGCCTCATTTCAGCTGGTTCCAGCTTCCAGCAATGAGCTCGCACTCGGCTCTTCCCTGCCAAGTTAAGGCAAGACAGTATTTTCTCCCCATGAAGATGATGCTACAATCAAATCATCTTCCACTCTCCCTTTTGGCATGAGAAACAGATTGGAGCCATGAGCTCTCACAGAGTCATAAAGTGTCTTTTCCCAGTCTTGAACCATTTCAGTGCTGCTTTTTGGAACCATCTTCAGCTTTTCTGATCACCTCTGGAACCTGGAGCTGCTCACTGTGTCTGCAGCACGTGGGGAGTGGGCAGTGGCTCCACCACAGCTTCAGACAGGGAGGAAATGACGTCCTTGTTCCATCTCGGGCACCTGGACTGAGAATTTGGTCAGTCCCTGATCTCAGAGCGTGGCTCTGTGTGGTTGCAGCACCATGTGGGTGCATCCACAGTCCTGGGCTTGTCTGACTGTGCTGCAGCCACAGGTCTTGGGCAGAGCCAGCTACGGAGAGAGGGAGCCACCGGTGCTGTGTCCCGTTCACAGTCTTTGCTCTCCACCCATAATTTTTAGCAGCAGTGGTGTTAAATTTAATTCCAGAGCATGAATAAATCTGTCCCACACCAACCATTCCAGGAGTCCTGTGGAAATGGCTCTCTCTATTCAGGAGCAATGCACAGGAGAACAGCTTTGCCTCACAGCACGGGGCCCGTTGCTGATGGGGTTTGTGTGTGGATGTGACCGGTGCAATGCTGGGCATCATCAGAAAGTCTTTGTATTCTTGCCCCTTTTATCATCTCCTCGGAAGGTTGTAGCCTCAGCCTCACTGCCACTTGTATCAGCTTCTAATCCCAAATCACTTGGCTCCTGCCTGGATTTTCCTGGTTTTTCCCAGGACTGGCAGGTCCAGGTTGCTGTGCCATCAATAACCGAGCTCTCTCTCACTGCCTGCTCCCACCTTTCAGCCTCCCAGTGGGAATTGCACTGGCTGGCTTTGATCTTCCTCCACAGTCCTGGCCGAGGAAGGGAAGATTTTCCTATCTGCCCTGTCGCTGCCTTTATCAGTGTTTTGCATTTCACACCTTCTGGGCTTGATTGATTTGCGATCAATCCCACTCTTTTCTGATCCCGGAGTGTTCTGTGCTCTCTGCCTTCCCCTTGGAGGGGTGCAGAGCCACGCCATGGTGGCTGAGATTGATGGGCTCTGGGACACTCGATAATATTACCATAAAGACTGTCCAGTTTTCAACCACATCTTCTCTGTCTCAATCCATCTTTCTCACTTGTAAGAGCCCTGTATGATTTTGGGAGCACGGAGGGGGGAGCATGTGTGAGGAGGCAGGAAATGAGTGGGAAGGCAGGTCAAGGCTAATTCTCTCTGTTTAGGGGCTATTAATTGTACATTTCATTCCATAATGAGAATGAAGGGATGAATAATAAAATCTCTGGCGATAGGATGTGCCTGACCCAGTTTGAAAGAGCGACTCCATGTCTGTGTGGGAGGTTGGGCAGTAATTACTGGAGGATTGTTCTCTCTCTGCTCCTCTGCTCCCCTCATCCCTGTCCTCCCAGGAGCTCCACACTTCCAGCTCCAGTTGCACCATCCCGGTTCCTCTGCGAGCTCCATAACCTGTGTCAGAACCCACTGCAGGCGTTGGTTCTCTAACACCGTAATTCCTACTTTGTCCTGATGAACTTTATGATGTTCAAGCTGATGGGATTTTTTCCTCTGTTCTTGTTGCATGATCTAATGATCATCCATAAGTTCAGCCAGTTTTTCACTTTATCTTGGTACTTCTGCCTAAAACGTTTTCAGACACCTTTGGCCATTCCCAGGGTTTATTTACATGACTCTAAATATGTCACAGTGTTCCTGTTTCTGGGTAGTGTGAGCCATTATATATTTAGTTCTGATTTCTGCACAAACTGAACCAGCAATTATTTTATCTTCGTATTGCATGTTGGGGTGTATCAATAACCAGAATGAAAAACTGGGAGTCCATAAAGAGTGGTGGTAAAGGAGCTCCACTGGCTTATTCCCACATCCTTGTCTGGTGGGTTCAGACCCCCTTTGTCACCACAGCACCTGTTGATGTTGTTTCACAGGTTTGAGATGTCCAGTTTCCTCTTCTTAATGGGTTTTGAATATTTGTTTAGATTGTTTTCTCCCACAGGTTCCCAGCTTTCTCTTTCCCAGATGAAAACATGTGCTATTTCCTAACCCCTTTCTGAGCACAGTGGAGCCCCTCTGCCTTTCCCCCTCCATCAGGCTTTCCCTGTCATCCCCAGTAGTTGTATCTGTCCATAACGTGGTAGTCTCCCTAAATATCCTCATCCTGCAGATGATCCCCTTTGATCAGCACCGTGTACGTTCAATAAAGCCTCTGAATGCCACAGGATGTCAGGGGTGCTCGAAGGGATAAAAGAGAGGATGCGATGGAGGGTGGAGATAGCTCCAAATTAAAAATGTCAGGGAATCATAGAATCATTTAGGTTGGAAAAGACCTTTAAGATCATCAAGTCAAACTTAATCCAGCAGTGCCAGGTCCACCAGTGACCCATGTCCCCAAGTGCCACAGGAGAATATGGCTTTGTGTGTATGGGCTAGTGTTGGCAAATACCTGCAGGCAGAACTGCTGGAGCTGTGCCCACGGCCTGCTGGCAACCAGGGCAAGTTCTGTCCTCTCCTTTAGGGGTCCGGTGTGTTTGTGAGCACTACTGTTGTTTGTGATGATTAAGGTTATTTTCATTACTAGCAAATCATTGCATTGCTTTTGTCAGGTTAAATTTTAATTACTTCTCATGTATGGCAGACACACACACTTATTAATATGCTTCTTTTCAATAGCCCTGCATAAACCAGAGTACCTTGAGTTCGGTCCTGGTGATGGGAAGACGAGCGCTGGGCACTGAGGATTCATGTTCTCTCCTCTTTTCCCCCCTCAGGGAGTGTTTGAAGAGGAGCCCACGGAGCCCAAAAGCCGAGGGCTCCGACTCGGTGACATCTCAGTCGTCCCCCAGTGAAGAGGCTGGAATGATGACTGAGGTGAAAGTGAAGACAGAGGTACCAGATGACTACATCGAGGAGGTGATCTGGCAGGACGACACCAAAGATTCCAAGAAGAACATCAAGGACGGGCCGGGGGATGTGCCCGCGGAGATCTGCGTGGTCATCGGCGGCGTGCGCAACCAGCAGACGCTCGGTAAGGCGCGGCACGAGGCACCGGTCCCCGAGGGGTGTGGGGACAGGGTGAGGCTCTGCAGAGCTGTGCCTGGACACTCGGCTCTGCTGGAGGGCCCAGAGCCAGGGTGAGCATCAGTCTCAGTGTCCTGGCTCAGGATTATTGACCTTCTGTGGCTGTTTGCATCTGGTTGCCCCTAAAGGCTCAGCCAAGATCAAAAAGAAGCAGCTCCTTATCTTCTTCTGGCACGTTCAGGGACTTGCCCATCAGTCACCTGCAGCTCCTGGTGAGCCCAGGGCTGGGGGTGTGTTTGACATAGATGAGGAACTTGGAAAGGAAAGCCTGAGAAACAGCTGGGATGTTTTGAGGAAAGTTGCTCTGAGGAATGGGGATGCTTTCTGTAAATGAGACTGAGCTCAAGACCAGGTTTTACAGGTTGCTGTTTGTTTGTTTTCCTGATCGCTCCTCAGTTGTGAGAATACTTTTGACTCTGGGCTGGCTGTGGTGTGCCCTGTTCAAAACAGGGCTTCCTGTCCCCACCCCACCTCCCGCTGGGATGAGAAGCAGCTTTTTCTTTTTTCTGTGAACATCAAACTGTCCTCTCCTCCTGCTGCAGGGAAAGGGGCTTCCTGTGGGAAGCTGGCAAGGCACCACTCCTGCACTGCCTCTGTTGTCCCCAGCCTGCAGCAGGTCCCTGCAGCGTCTCTGAGATCCAAAGGCAGTTGCTGATAAAAAGAAGGAAGAGCGGTTGGACCAGGTTTCCTTTAAGGGACTCAGGAGGAAGCTCATTTGAGCTGCCCAGCGTTGCAGCTGGGGTTGGTTTGTCTTGCAGGGGGAGAGAAAAAGAGGAATTGATGTTGGATTTTCTCTTGGGTTTTGTTCATCATTGTCCACACTGCTGGTTGGAAAGCCGGGAGATGTCCGTAGCTGGTGACCATCTCAGGAGCATCGCTGTTCTTCCTGTGTCCTTTCCACCACAGGACAGCCACTAAGAACAGCAGGGTGGGAGGTCAGTGCTGTCTGTGCAGGTCTGGGGAAAGCGTAAGAAGTCCATAACTATTTCTGACAGAAATATTTTACAATTTGGAAGAAATACTCTGTGTATTGTCAGAGTTTTTGAGCCTCTGCAGCTCTTGAGTGGTCGATCATTACACGGGCAAAGCTGAAAAGCGTCCCTGGTGTCCTGGGAGGGAGAGGTGGAGCTATGACTGATGGGCAGCAATGGGAGCTTCTCCTCCAGCCACGGCCACCAGCCCTTGGTGAAAGCATCTGTGAGTTGGGTGTTTGCCCTGTGGGACCCTCTTCTCCCCACAGCTCGTGGCTGGGAGCAGCAGCTGCTCTGCAGTCGGTGTCCCCTGGCAGTGGTGGTTTCCAGCTGAGCTTGGCTGCATTGCTGTGCAGTGGGGAGGGGCTTTTGCTCTTGCCTGTCTTGGGTGGACTGGAGGAGAAGCTGGTGAGGAGGAGACCTCACTGGGGGCTGCAGCTCCTCCCGCGGGGCAGCTCCGATCTCTGCTCCCTGGGACAGGGACAGCACCCAGGGAACGGCTGGAGCTGGGCCAGGGCAGGCTCAGGCTGGAGATCAGGGAAAGGTTCTTCCCCGAGAGGGTGCTGGGCACTGCCCAGGCTCCCCAGGGAATGGGCACGGCCCCGAGGCTGCCAGAGCTCCAGGGGGGCTTGGACAGCGCTGCCAGGGATGCCCAGGGCGGGGTTGTTGGGGTGTCTGGGCAGGGACAGGAGCTGGACTGGTGATCCCTGTGGGACCCTTCAGTTTAGGCCATTCCATGGTTCTGTGATTCTGTGTTGTCCCTGTGGAGAGTGCTGGGCACAGACTGGTGGGAGGGGGACACTCACAATGTGTGGGCACTGTGGGGAGAGGGGCAGATTGATTGACCAGTTAACCAGTGGTGGTTGAAAGCTGTGTAAACTGGAGAGCTTCTGTCTGGAAGGGCCTTTTCCAGTGAAACACAGCCTGTGTTGGTTATTGCACAGCCTGGGTGTCTGTAAAGGCAGCTGGGTCCGGAGGGGACGGGAGTTGGTGCCGATTCCTCTGTGAACAGAGCCCTGGGGGTGCCCCTGTTTGTCTGCCATTCACATGACCCTCGTTCCAGGGGAGGTGGCTCTGAGTATCTCCTGTTTGGCCACCAAGTCCCGTGCTCTGTGTGCTCAGCCCATGGTGCCCAGAGAGCAGCTCCTTGTGTTTGCTGGGCTCTGGCTCCTGTCCCCTCTGTCCCCCCACTGAAATCACACACGGGCGCTGTGCCCAGCTCTGCAGACACCGGGGTACCTCACAGCAGGAATGTGCCCCGTGTGCCACGGCTCCAGGGGCCATTCCAGCTGCTGCACTGGAGCAGCCTCAAAGTGTGACCTGCTGATGGTGCTGGTGCCTCCTGCCTCCGGAGCAAAGGCTTTGTGACTCTGCTGCTGCTCCCCAGCACCTGCAGGAGCTTTCCTTGCCCTGGGATCTGGGAGCCCTGTATCTGAATCACTTCCTCCCTGCAGACAGGCCAGGCTTTGATAGGATTTTATTCACCTTCTTTGGGGAAGCTGAAACTGGAGGTGTCGAAAATGGATATTTTTATAGCAGTTCCTGACAAAGTGGTGAATCAGGAGTGAATGAATCCCTGTCCTCTGCGTGTAACTCCTGACCCCCAGCCCGTCTCCTTTCAGGGGGTGCTGGGGACAGCTGGTTAAACGGGGGATGTGTCTGAGCCGGGACTGCGGTGCTGAAGGCTCAGGGCACACGTGGCTCCGAGTGACAGCTTTCCTGCAGGGCTCAGCCTCGGGGCTTGGCTGAAATGCACATTGCAAGATTTAAGTCTCTTTTCTGAGTCACACATCTGCTCTATTTATATTTTTAGTTATTACTTGGAGCAATTTATAACAGGGAATCCCAGCTCAGTTGCTGCTCTTCCCTTGCAGTGTTTACATCAAACCAGGCCTTGTGTCTTTTGCCTCCTGTTTGCTTGCACAAGCTCCTGTCTCTCCCGGCACCTTGGACTGCTCTGGACTCTGCCTCCATCCGTGTGGAGCACCCCAAACCCCGCGGGGGCTGAAGGGGCTCGGTGGGGTGGGACAGTTGGGGACAGCGGCCGCAGTCCCCCAGCTGGAGAGCCGGTGCCGTTTGTGGGTTTGGACCATTTTCCTTTCAGCTGCTTTTCCACAAAAGTCTTTCAATCCCATGGGATCCCCCTTTGGCATTCCAAGCAGAGGAAGCCAATGGAGAGGTTGGCTCTAACCTGGCTCCTGCCAGCTGCAGCTGCTGTGGATCCCCTGCTCCCCCCTGCACCCACCTGGACCCCACGGTACCAGGGCGGGGTTCCTGCCCTGCACGGCTCAGAGTTGCCACATTTCCTGCTCTGCTCTTCTTCCTTCTGGCAAGATTCACATCCTGACCTCAGGCCAGGGTCACCCGAAGAGCCCCAGCCCATGGACACTTCTCAGGGCAGGGAAGTCAGGGCAGAGAGGCACAGAAGTCCCACCATGGAGCTGTCTGGAGAGGAGAGGAGAGGAAAAGCAAAGGGCACTTGTGTTGTAATTCAGGAGAAAGAGGGGGAGATTTTCAAATGAGGATCATTTCCTCCTGTTGGGAATAGCATCAGGGCAGTATTTGTGTTCTGGAGGACTGAGTTATCTGCGAGCTGATCAGGAGAAGTTTGATACAAGACTCCTTAAGCTCTCAATCTGCTCTCCCAATCTGGTGCTTTACGAGGAACGTTTTGGAGAGGACTTTTCAAGTAATGCATTAAATCAGAAGTGTTTCTGAGACAGAGGGAAGAGAGAATCCTTCTGCTCTGAGCCTCTCTGTCCATCTCCTGTGCTCGTGGGTTCGTGCCATGGCCAATGTCTCAGCGTCTGAGCTGCTCAGCATAGGAAATTCAAGAGCACTTGGGATTCTCCCTGGTGAAGTAAAATAGAACTGCAGAAGCCTTAAGAAATTCTGTGAGACCTCTGACATCTTGTCAGGAAGCCACAGGGACAGATGGGTCTTGGAAATTTTTAATAGGCTTCAGCCATCATTATTCCTTGGAAATGCATCCACTTTAAGGGCTTTTTTCTGATTTCTTTTTGCACAATTTAGATGGAAAAGCAGTGGAACGTGGCTCTCCCGTTGGATATACACGAAATCGATATTCAGGGACCTGGATTTTTGACCATGCATTGAGATACACGTCCGGTATGTGATGGAAGGGTGTGCAAGTCTAACCAGGGCTCAGGGAGCACAGCAAGCTCTGGAAGCAGTGGGTGCATTGCCCGGATTCCAGCTGCGAGGCTCAGGAACAGCCCAGCCCAACCGAGTGCACCAACTAACCCCAAACCTTCCCCACCTCCCCTCCGTCCAGCAGCAGCTGTACCCTGCATGACACACCCTGAGTGGACAATGACCTCGCTGCTGCTGTGCAAGGCCACCGGGTGTGTTCTCTGCAAGGCCTTAACACACCGTGGTGTCCTTCTTCCCCCACTTCACCTTTCCCCTGCTCTAACAGCACATTTTTTGTGGTGAGTCACCCCTCGTTTCTCTAATGTGAGGGCCTGTGGTGAGCTGAGCACGCAGCCGTGGCTGCTGTGCTGTGTCTCTGCCTCAGGTCCGTAACATGCCTCCCTCACACCCTCCCCAGCTCCTCGTGCTCCTGGGGCACTGCCCTACCCGCCGTGGGCAGAGGCTGAGTGCAGGTGCCCTCCTCAAGGCTGACTCCAACCTTCCCTGGGTTCCGCTTGGCACCTGGGAGCTTCAGGACGTCCCTGGCCTGGGACACGTGGTCCCTGTCCTGCCTCAGTTCCTGCCCTCGGTGTCCAGCACAGCCCCTGCACGAGGGCTGCAGCCCCTGCTTGGGCTCACAGTGCAGACACCGCACAGTTACCTGGACAGGTGACCCTCTTGCAGAACTTCTGCACAGCCAGTGCATTTATGTGCCACAGATTATCTCCGGAGGAAGTAGGAAATGCAACAAAAATGGGGAAAAAAATTCAGCCTAGAGCCCCTCGTTGTGTTTGACCCGTTTGCACCAACTCGTAGAATCACAGAATGCTTTGGGTTGGAAGGGACCTGCCATGGGCAGGGACACCTTCCACTGTCCCAGGCTGCTCCAAGCCCCAATGTCCAGCCTGGCCTTGGGCACTGCCAGGGATCCAGGGGCAGCCACAGCTTCTCTGGGCACCCTGTGCCAGGGCCTCCCCACCCTCCCAGGGAACAATTCCTTCCCAAGTCTCTCTCCAGCTCTCCTGGAGCCCCTTTAGGCCCTGGAAGGGGCTCTGAGGTCTTCTCTTCTCCAGGTGAGCACCCCCAACTCAGTGGCCTCCTCTGGACTCATTCCAGCTCTCCCCAGTGCTCCGTGAGCAGCCAGCACCGTTGGGCTGTGGGTGGGCATCAGTCACATGGTCCTGTTGGTTCAGCTGAACCTCAGCTGTGCCATCCTGTTTGCAGGGCCCAGGTGATGCTGAGTGCACTCATCTGCTCCTTTGGGGCTCCAGCTGGAAGAGTTTTCAGGAAAGAATTCTGGAGGTTGGTGGTGGAGATAACCAGTCCTTGAGCACGGGAAGTGAGGGCTGGCAGACACCGCTGGCTTGCTGATGGGCAGGGTTTCGCTCAGGCAGCCCGCGTGCAGTGACCACAGGTGGTGACTGTCCCACAGACGTGGGTCTGTATAAAACACAGTGAGCTATGGAAATAGAAATGCTCTGGAGCAGGTCAGACACAGCCAAGTGCCTGAGCTATCTGAATGTGTGAGGCTTTTCTCACACGGGTACTCTGGTGTATCAGAGTGTGGCGAATGGACTCGTTCTGCATCAGTGACAGAGGAGCCTCCCCAGCTCAGAAGACAGCCCCAGGTGGTGCTATCAGTGATGGACAGGGAGTTCAGGGCTCTGGCACTCTGAAAGGGGGGTGTTTTCTTCCCAAGCTGGAAGAATGGGACATGGGAAGGGCAGAAAGGACCGTGGGCATGGTGTGTTCAAACAGCACCCTGGGTTTGTTCCTGCAAGAGCTCACTTCGAGTAGCTCCAGGTGAGCATTGCTGTGAATGCTGTTTGGGAATGTTTATCTGGATGTGTGTCAGTGTTTTTGTTCTCCTTCGTGGCTCCTCCCTGAGTTTTGCTGTTTGGCATGGTCAGGAAGAGATTGTTTCGAGGTTGCGTGAGGAAGGGTCCATGGAAATGAAATTCTGCATTTACACCGAATTAATTCAGCCCTTTTTTCTCCCACCTCCTCTTCAGTCAAGTGCTGCTCTCACCCTCCCAAAGGGCACCAAGGGGCTCCCAGTTCCACAGCACAGTTCCACCACAGCACAGTTCCACCACAGCTCTGGTGGACAGCTAAGTCCTGCAAGTCAGGGCCTGGAAAGTGAATTTATAGCCTGTGCAACAAAGTGCAGTGGGAAAAAAAAGAGACTGAATCAACTCAAATAACAAATCTAAGGAAATTTCTGTCTGCCTGTTCAGCAACAGAAGAGTCTAAATTCATGGCATAACTTCATCATTACAAATGGTTCTCCCAGCTCCGTTCCTCTGGTTTCATTTCAAATGACTGTTTGCAGATGTGTGTTTTCTGGAATTAGAGACACAAATTGAGAAGAGGGACTACTGTGGTCATGTGCTTTTCCTTAAAAAGGGCAGAAGTTCTATTTGTATCTATTTGGTTTCCTCTGGGTGGATATTTACCAAATCTCTGTGGGTTTCTTGGGAAATTTGTGCATTGTGCATTTCTTGAGAAATTTTGAAAACTCCTGGCCTCGAGATAACATATTGCCTTCTTTTTTCAGTTGAAAAGGATTTTTTCCCAGCTACTAGGAACTTACTGAAAAGTAATTCAAGGTTATTTCTGTCCATAGGAAACATTAGTCATTATTATAAAATTATAAGGCGGGCTATTTTGAGAGTGGCCCTTTCACGTTAGCAAAGTTAAAAAGATACACCGAAAATATAAGTTCAGGGTAATATGCCAAGGAATCTTAAATCAGGCTGCAAGGAAGAATAGTGTCTGGGATAGCGATTTCCTGCATTTATCTCCACGAACCTTCCAAAAATTGCTTTGCTGCAAAGTGCGTTTTTCTGCCCGCAGTTCATGGAGCAGGGTGCTGCTTTTCCTGACCTCCTGTGGTGACGTGTGCTTCTCTCTCTTGTTTTCCAGGGTCTTACGAGTGTGGAATATGCGGGAAGAAGTACAAGTATTACAACTGTTTCCAGACCCATGTGCGAGCACACAGAGGTATCTCACTCCTGCTGGAGTCCTGGGAATCCTGGGGTAGCGCAGGCTCAGGGCAGGCTCAGGCTGGAGCTCAGGGAAAGGTTCTTCCCCCAGAGGGTGCTGGGCACTGCCCAGGCTCCCCAGGGAATGGGCACGGCCCCGAGGCTGCCAGAGCTCCAGGGGGGCTTGGACAGCGCTGCCAGGGATGCCCAGGGTGGGGTTGTTGGGGTGTCTGGGCAGGGCCAGGGGCTGCACTGGGTGATCCTGGTGGGTCCCTTCCATCTCAGGAGATTCTGTGATTTTATGTCTATTTTCAGGAAGGTCTTGAAGGTTGCTCTGCTGCTTCCCTGGTCACCAATAATTCTTCTCTGGAGTGGCCCATCGAGAGGGGCCCACTGATAAACTTTGGGGCTGTCTCAGCTTTGTGGCTCTTTACTCCAGCAACATTTCTCCCCGGGTCAGGAGCAGCTCCTGTGTTTGGGGCAGTTATTTACTGCCCAGGGCTCTTGAGGGCCTCACTGTGTGCAGAGGGAGCTGCAAATCACAGAGTTTCTCCTGGCAGGTCCCAGTGGCAGCAGTGTGGAGCCATCTCCCCGAGGTGCTCTGCACTCTTGCCCAGCTGGGAGTTCCATCCATCCCCGAGAAATCAGCCTGGGAGGATATAAATCAGATATGGGCATTGTGACTGCTGTATTTTTATGTTCAAATCAGAATGCTCCCTGAGCTGCCCCTGTCCCCCTGCTGCCAGCTGAGGGCCCTTCCCAAATGCACTGTGCTGATGAAAGGTCTCGTGCTTGCTCAGGAGAGGCTTGAGCTGAGTTTTCTGTAAGACTGAACAACCCAATGTTGCTTAATTGCAGAAACGTGAAAGTTTGAGGTGCTTGGTTCAATCACAGTGTAGTTTGCAGGATTTGGATCTCTGAAATACCAGAACAGCAGGGACTGGACACCAGCTCCTCCTGTGCCTTTCTCTGGGTTTGTTTCCTGTCACTGAGGGGACACTGGAGTCGGTGTGCCAGGCTGGCAGGAGCATCTGCTTAACTCCTCAGGTGGAGCCAGTGCTTGAAAATCCAGGAATAGTGGAGCTAATATTAAGTTTGAAATGCTCAAACTCTCAAAAGTCAGCACATGCACAGCTGAGAAGTGGACGTGCATCCTTAACTGCTCAGGGTTTGTCACAGTCTCATAACACATCCCTCAAGTGCATGGTTGCATATTCCTTGTGTGCTGTTTAATATCCCAGAGCTGCTTCTGTACCCCTGGATGCACACAGAATTGTTTGTCCATGCTGGTATTTCTTTTCTAAACACCAACAAAATTCCTTAAAACCCTTTAAATGTAGCTGCAAGTAGCTTCACTCTGCATGCTAAGGAAAAAAATCCCTAAAATAATAGGGATATGCTTTACCATTGCATCACAGCATTGCAACAATTTTGCAATAATAATTGTATTTAAATCTGGGACAAGAATTGCTTTTATTTTACTTCTCTTCCCCAAGCACTACGGGATGTTTAATTCTGCTGGAATTTTAGGAGCTCTGTTAGTATGAGGTCACCTCCTAGTGTGTGATCTGATTGATTTGTATTTATTTCTATTTTGATAATGAAATTAGGCTATATATTAAATTATATGGGTGCATCAACATAGACCTGTACATTTGATACCCACATTTTGACATGAACTCAGTGGGGACACGACTTTACCTCTTGCTTCTAAGGTCTTTGTCATGTGTAGTTGGAGAAGATGGAAATTTTCAAAATTCTGAATGTGGAAATTTGTCAGTAATTCTCACATCAGTGGTGGAGAAGCAGAATTTCTATCTGTGATACCGAGAAAGTGTTGGTTGATGTTACTGTCAATGGATGCATGTAGTAGTAACATTTAAAGTGCATTTGAATTGCCTTAAGACAATAAAACCACAAATGAGATATTTATTCATCTACGCTCTTCAGCAAGAAATGAAACTGCGAACATGATGCAGCTCTGGCAGTGGGATTCTCCCAGGGAGCTGAGGCACTGGGCAGAGTGTGCTGTCTGCAGAGGAAGAGCCTGCCAGGAAAGGTTAGGGGTGGGTAGGAAACAAGAAGGAAGAGTTCTTTGGAGGAAAGCCCTGTGTGGTATTGCCCAGTGCGAGCTGTGCGTGGACTGGAGCAGGAACAGTGCTGGGATGGCAGAACACTGCAGGAGCGAAGGGAATTGTTGTGCAAGATGCTTTTATTGCCCCAAGGCTTCGTAGAGGAGAAGGGGCTGGTGCTGCCCCTCGGTGACAAAGGGGGGATGACGGGGTGGGAGCACGGCACTGAGGGTGCCACTCTGCACGTTCCTGTTCTCCCTGTGAGCTCCAGTCCGTGTCTCAGTGCCAGGGCACTGGCAGCCAGCTCTCCCAGGGCTGCTTTCTTCGAAGCACTGGAATGTGAGTTCTCTTGGCCCATTCCGTGCAACTCTCAGCTGCCAGAAACTCCAATCCTGAATCCTTCAGTCTTTTCCTTCTGGCTGGGCAAGGGAGGAGCCCGACTGCAATGGCAGGACCTGGATTCCCTCTTTGCAGGATGGATTTTCTGGGTGCCAGCCATGGTTTTCCCAAGGTCTGGCCACCCGTCACTCACGTAACTTCGCCTTTCCCAAAGCTGGACTGATCCTGGGAGACTCAGCAGCTCAGCATCAGAGGGGCTGGAACAAACTGAGGTCCCTTCTTCCCATAAGGTTTCTTGGCCTTTCCAGCAGGAATAGCTGCTGTTTGTGATTTGCTGAAGGATATACCCCATCCCAGCTTGTTTGTGTGGTTCCTGTGTCACTAACGGGCCTTGGCCAAGCCCTGGGATCATCCTGCAGATGGACAGAGCAGGAGAGAGCAGAGAAACTGATGCTGATCTGCTTTGGACCTTTGGGGCAGAACAAAACATCTGTGTCACCAGCTCTTCTGTCACCACTCAGTGACACAAAATGTGAGGTTTCAGGGCTTCTAGTTGTCCTTGCTTTGGCCTGGGTTATTTCTGAGCTGGTTTTTGTGTCCAGGGCCCACTTTGGAGCTGTGGCAGGGGAGCCTGGGCCTTACAGCAAGGGGGAAGGTCTGTCACCCTCTCTGCTCGTGCACTCGAGCTGTCCTAATCCACTGTTTGTTCTGCCCTATGCAGAACTTAATGTCTTCTCGTCCTTTGAGCTCTGCAGTTCCACATGAAGAGTTTCGCCCTGGCAACATCACATTTTTCTTTGCAATGAGCATTTTTTTTGAGAAATTTTCTGGATTTTTTTTACAGCTGCACCTGCCTCCACTCCAGCTCTCTGTGGCAGACAAGCTGCATTGGAGGTGACCTGTGTTCTTGAGGCTGATTTCTTTCCTTGTCTGCCTTCAGCAGCACGGGAGTTTATACTGTAAAACGGGGCATTTTCTTAATTTATTGAGCCTTCCCTGTGGTGCTGAGCATTGGCTGGAGAATTTTAGGGAGCGACTGCTCTGGCAGCTTGCAGAAGAGCTGAGATAGCTCTGGTTCGGGACGTGCTGCCTCGCAGGGACAAGTTCCCACTCTGCTTTCCGCTGAAAGCCGAGATCCAGGCACGGAAATCCCCATGTAAGGGCTCTGCAAAGAACCAGAAACGTAGGTAAGAAATTTCCCCACTGTGTTCCACCGAGGAAGAAAGGAAAAGGTTGTGTTCCTTCCCCTTCGCCTCCCCGAAACTCACAAATAAAATAAAAAAGGAACCCAACAAAAAAGTTATGCTGTGGAGCTGAAAGGCTCCTTTGTGAGCTGCCGTGCAGCCCTGCAGGATCACAGCTCCTTCCTCCTGCTGGAGTTCAGCTGGAGCAGAGGGGCTGCGCATTCCTGGTGCCGATGGAAGGCTCTGTCCCAAACGTTACCGCTTCGCCTACACGCAACCCAGGGCTCAAAAATGTTTTGCTTACGGTGCTTTTATTTTAGCTGTGTGGGGTTTTTCAGGTCATTAAAAGGTTTGGATTGCCTTCAGGAGTTAGTCAGCTAGAAAGTTCTGCTTTGTACGGTTGGGTCGTGTTTAAGCAACATGAGCAGCAAAACATCTACATGTTTTGAGTCAGGAAAATTATTTCACTTTTAGATAACTCCAAAAAAAAAAAAAAAAAAAGGCTGAAATTGCTTTATTAGACTTTCAAACAGCAAATTTATAAACCTCTGGGCTGAGGCCAAGCAAGGGAGATTTGTACCCAAAGGAGAATTCTTCCAAAAGCAAAGAAAGAAAATAACAAGGCTCGAGTTTAACCCTCGCAGGATATATCGCCTCCAGCCCAAGAATTGGTGGAAGTTCTCTGTTTCCAGATAAGCTTTTCTGGGCTCAATGATGATTTCGCCGGAGTTGTTTTTCACTATTATTTATTTACACTGTAAGTTGTTGCGTTGCCTCCCTCCAAGCCCATCAGCTTTCCATGTCCTCCCCACAGGGCTCTGCCAGCCCAGGGCCGAGCTGCCCTCACCAGAACAGATGCTGGATGCTCTGAGTGGGACTGGATCCTTCAGGCCAAGTCTCGAGTTTCACCAATTGTTAAAAAACTTCTCAAAGCTTTAAAAATTTCAGATTAATGTTTTCCAAGAATGGGTTCTGCTCAATTCAAAAAATATGAAAAGGAAGATGACTCATTCAAATGGTGAATGTGGAAAAATGCTTTTTTCCAAAGTGCGCATTTTTTGGAGTCTGAGTTAAAGCGGTTCTGTCACTGAAAGGATTTTGAGGTGAGGAGTAGAAAACTAATAGAGAAATAACCATCTCTGAGGAGAGATGGCGTTCCTGAGCCGGAGAAAGTTTGGGTTCATTTGTTTATCTGTTACGGAAAATAATCAGACGATTTTGGGGAGGTCCATTGCCCTCTGCCCTGCATCCAAAGATGCATTTTTCCTGGGCACATTTCCCAGCCTGCAGCAGATACTCAGATGAGATGCAGGAAGTTTCCTGGGACACAGGAGTTAACTGGCTGATTCTCCAGCCTCCCTGCCCACCTCCCTATTCTTACTGACTTTTGCAACTTTCTCAGAAATTCGTCTTTTGTTTCACAGCCGTAATTACTTGGTCTGAGCTCAGAGGTGATGTGGAGTGGGCTGTTAGGGGATTTTTAGTTGGTCATTTTTTAATTCATGAATAGTTTAGTCGGTCTTATGACTAAGAGTAACAACATTTCTTGACGCAGTTCAGAAATGGCTGTTCCTGAAACCTTTGTGTGTTGCCTGATTCTTGTTACATTTGACTGAAGTACTTTTTAAAGCGATTTAAATAGTGCCTCTCTTTTATGGTTTATTTATGCCATTGCTTGTGAGCACCAGGACAGCATTTTGCATAAATCCATTGTGCCATAGCTGCTTTTCCTTGAATGATGGGTGGGAATTCAAACAAGTAGCAGCTGTGGAAAAATCCTGGGCTTTGCTGTCGAGGTTCTGCATCTGATACTGAGGGTTTCAGATCTGGCCCCTGAGTTTATGAAGTTGTGCCAAATTAATACCGTTGCCTAGAAAAATGATCTAATCAGGCAGGTTAATCAAGTAGAAATGTACAAATTCACAAACCCACAATCGTTTGTTTTTATTATTTTTAAGAAATAAGGAAATTAAATGCAAACAGTGCTCATTACTTAAGGTTGCGAATTTTAAATTCGAAAATGCTGTGCCATTCTGCAGCTGTGGTTTCCAGCGCAGTGCAAGCACCATTCCAACAGACATATGGAATATTTTGCAACGCAGTTACGTTATTAGATAATGTGACATACAGTATATGTAATTCAGGATGAATATGAAACACTTCAAACTGGCTTGGAAATCCTAATCGTTTATGATCCTTGACTTGTAACTTTGGGGTTTGTTTTCCAGCTTGCAGCTTTGCCTGTTGCATTCAGTTAGGGCTTGGACATGATCTCTGCTCTGTGCTTCTTGCAGTCCCACACACGACAGCGGAGGGAGCTTTTTCTCCCTTCTTTTCACATCTGCCTTCAGTAAGACCAGGATAGAATCACCCTGGGGGAATTGGTGTGGCCCATCTCTTGTGGAGGCTTTGCCTGTGGAGGGCAGGCACGGTGCTGGAGCCGGCTGTGCCAAATCCCGTGGGAGCTGAGCCGGTCACTGACCACTTTCCTGGGTTCTCAGCACTTGCCCGAGAACTGCCCGTTCAAATGAGTCCAGGGGAGGCCACGGAGCTGCTCCAGGGCTGGACCCCTCTGCTCTGGAGCCAGGCTGGGAGAGGTGGGGGTGCTCACCTGGAGAAGAGAAGGATCCAGGGAGAGCTCAGAGCCCCTGCCAGGGCCTGAAGGGGCTCCAGGAGAGCTGGAGAGGGACTGGGGACAAGGCATGGAGGGACAGGACACAGGGAATGGCTTCCCCAGAGGGCAGGGCTGGATGGGATCTTGGGAAGGAATTGTTCCCTGGGAGGGTGGGCAGGCCCTGGCACAGGGTGCCCAGAGCAGCTGTGGCTGCCCCTGGATCCCTGGCAGTGCCCAAGGCCAGGCTGGACAGGGCTGGGAGCAGCCTGGGACAGTGGGAGGTGTCCCTGCCATGGCAGGGGTGGGATGAGATGGGCTCTAATGTCCCTTCCAGCCCAGACCATTCTATGACCGCGGGCAGCTGCGCTTTAACCACGAGCCCTTGTTGGCCGTGTCGGCCCCGCAGCCCCGGTGAGCTCCTCACGGCCCGCTCCGTCCCGCGAAGCCGGGCAGAGCCGCCGAGAGGAGAGCGAGGGAGCGAGCGAGGCGGCGCTGGGGGCCGGGGCAGCGCGGCCGGCGGATCTAAGCGCAGCTTTTTCTCTTTGCAGACACCGAAGCTGCCTCAGGGGAAGGAGCCTCACAAGGCAGTAAGTACAGCGGGGCGTCACGGGCCGGCTGTGGCGGGCCGGGCCGGGCGGGGGTCCCGCTCCCCGAGCGCCCCGCGGGG
>VZTA01012594.1:108397-172334 GCA_013398855.1 Mohoua ochrocephala | reverse complement strand
GGTGCCCCGGGAGCTGCCCGGTGAGCGCTGTGAAGGGACCATGAGCGGAGCTCCCCCTGCCTCCTTTGGCGGAGAGGGGCAGGGCACTGCCGGCCTCTCTAGCGGCGTCCAGTCCCGTATGATTTTTAAACCCTAAACCTGCAGTTTGGGGTGTGTGCCCCAGCCCAGGGGAGGGACAGCCGGAGCCGGGCCAGGGCTGAGGAGGGGGGGTCGGGGCAGCAGTGGAAAAGGTGGCACCGGAGGGAGCTGGGGACAGACTCATGGCCCCTGTGAGGGGCGAGTGGGAAGGTGGAGCCAGGCAGTTCCCGGTGACGGGAGAACTGAGAGATAATGGGCATAAAGTGGAGAGAAGAGAAGCTGGGGCTGTGTTGAAGGAAAAGCGCTCCCTCGGGCCGTGGAGCAGGCTGTCCAAAAAGGTATGTCCTGCATCCCTGGGGCTTTACGAGACCAGCCTGGATAAAGTCCCAAGTAACCAGGACTGAGCTCGGAGCAGACCCAGCTTTGAGCAGGAGGTCAGACCAGAGATCTCCCGAGGTCTCTGCCCAGCTGGGTTTTGCTATGTGTTAGGTGAGAGCCATGATTCCCACTGGAAAGGTAAGTTCCCAACGTTGGTGGTTGCAGATGGCAGCTTGGAAGCACCCAACTTACCCTGGGTGGGCATAGAACTGTTAGATAAATAGTAAAGAAAAATAAAAAGTACAAGCAGACCACCTTTTCTGAGCTTTTTCTTCACCCCGTTCTGTGATAGGTGAACAATTGGCATTAGCATAGGGGGGTCTTGGCTTTCTGTCTGCAAAAGGAAGCAGGACTGACTTCACTGCAGGTGGGGAATGGAGATCCTCAGCCCCGAGCCGAAACACCTCAGTAGCGACCAGCCACCACACCCCAGTGTGTGCACACAGTGCACTGCTCACAGGGCAGCTGGGCTCTGCAGCTGAGCCCTTCTCTTTCCCTTGACACACTCCAGCTCTGTGCAGGGCACGGAAACTCCTTCCCGGGCTCCTGTCACCTCCTTCGGTGTCTCTCTTTCAGTCATTGCTCAGCTGCCTGTTGGTGTTTTACTCATCCCGAGGCTTTCCAGGCTCATCTCCTGGCTCCCTTGCTCTGAATTTTGCTGGCAGGCACTGTTACGTTCTGGGCTAGGCTGTGTGCATCCTGGGCTTGCTGTTTGGGTATTGGGTACTTTTGCCAGAGCTTGGGAACCACCTTGTGCAAAGAGGCGGTGTTTTTTCTGTAAGTCAGCTTCTCCCCTTCCCACCTGTTGTAGGAACTTTTTTGGCTGGAAAAGATAGGGCAGAGTGAGGTGTGAAGAGAGAAAAAGACATGAGGGCTCACACCTTTGCTGTGTGGGCAGACTCGATGTTGTCGGAGCTATAGAAGGATTTCTGTGGATGGAAATGCCTCTTCTGTGGTGTCTGGGTCGTGGAGAGAGGGGGAGAAGGGAACATCACGGGCAGAAGTCTGGGAGAGAACAGCGAGAAGCAGCCGCTCCCTACGCCAGGCTTTGAGGAGCTGCCGTGGTGGCACTGGAGATGGAGCAGGGAGCAGGAGGAGGGGCAGGAGCTGCTTCCATCTTCATGCAGGTCCAGCCCCATCCCCAGCGCAGGAATTACTGACCCCCTTTGTACCTGCCACACTCATATCCCAAAATAGGCTCATCTAGCTGAAAGAGAGGGAGGCAAAACCAAAGCCACCAGAACAGGGAGATGGTGAGTGGTGGGGTAGGGAAAGGGGAAGAAGGATCCACCACGGCCACGCCCTGCTGGAGGGACAGCCTGGACACGTCACCTGTCCTGCAGAGTGGATGTGAGACTGCTGGGCCGCCGCTGCTGGGCCCAAGTGCACTTGGTTGTAATTTCCTGACAGAGTCATCTTCCTCTTCCCTCCTTGTGCTGCAGTGAAACAACTCGGCTCTCGTCTTTCCTCCCTGTGCCTTCCCCTCTGAGGCTGGGTTAAATCCCTGGCCTACCCTGGTTGCTTCTGCACGTCTCTTCTCCTTTTTCCACTCAATGGCTCTCTTGTTTCCTTGTCAGTCTGTTTGCTCCTCATATATTTTAGGAATTTTTTATTTATCTTTCCTTCCCTGCTATTTTTGCTCTGCCCGCTGCTGCGCTGCTATTCCTCTGTGACCCGATCTGGCTGTTTACACCCTCTCTTTTACAGATGTCTGCATTGTTCCAATCTCCCTCTGCTATTTCTATCTCGTTGGGAACCTCTGCGTTCATGGTCTCTGCAGGCACGGTTTGCCGCCCTCTCCCAAAATTTCTCGGTATTTAAGGGACACAGGGAGGTGTTGTTTTGTCTCCTGTGCTTCTCTGTGGGGCATGGATTGCATCCCTCCTGACCCTGTGGGTGTGGAGTCCCTTGACCAGTTCACATAACTACATTATACTGCATTAGTTCACATCACAAACTGCAGGGTCCGAACAGCTGATCAGGTTTCCTCCAGGGTCACTTGCTGGAGCCAGCTGTTACTCACAGCCACCAGTGGTCAGCCCAGAAGTGTTGGTGAAGGCAGCCTTGTGTGTGAGGTGACAGCTCAGCTGCTGCCTGTGCTGTGCTCCCTGCGCTGCCCTGGAGCAACCAGCTCTGATTTGGGAGGCAGAGTCTGGGTGTGAGAGCGAGCCTGGGCTGCGGGGAGGACGAGGGACTGAGCTGGGGGGTGAGGCTGTGCTGGAATGTGCCCTTGCCCTCAGGTCTGAGGGGCTGTGGTAAGAAGGGGCTGTCGGGGGAAGGCCCATCCTGGCCTTTTTTCTCCCTGGGAAGAAGGGAGCCATGGGCCAAGCTGGGACTCAGCTGAGATCTGCTGTTTGCTCGCTGCCTGCCTAAAGAGGAGACAGTGGTGTTTAGACTTTCCAGCTGGGAAAGCACTTTGAAGACTCCCTTGAGGAAAAACTGCTGCATTTAGTTAGTTATTTTCAGCCTTTGGGGTTTATGGTCTATAGATGAGGTCTCTGGGACCCCCTTTATTTTTTTGGACCCATTCTTGAAGAGACACAGCTCTGTGGTGGTGAGGAGGGGATGTGCTCGTGGGGACACAGCTGCATGGCTTTGGGAGCTCCTTTTCTAGCCTTGGCTCAGGGTCCAAGACCAGAATTCCCACATGAGAGAGAAGAAAACAATGCAAGCCACAGTGCTAATGTGTTAAAGAGACTTGTCTGACTGCTACCAACTTTAACTGGCAGGGAGGAGGGAGAGAAGAGGGTGATTTTGAAAAAAACCGACTCTTGGATATCTTTTCCTAGACAGGCGTGGCTAGTTGGACATCTGGGTCATCTGGGTCACTGACTGTTCCTGTAGAAGAGTCTTTCCTGTGATGCTCATATGCCTGTGTGGTTTGCTCCAGACTTTAGGAAGTGCTCAAGGAAGGTGTTTGGGCTAGGCCTGTGCTCTCATTCTCCATGGAAATTCCAGTCGTGTTCAGGGGAGTTACAAAGTTTGCACAAACAGTCTCCCTCCCGCTGCTCACATTCCACAGGACATTCTTGGCAAGCGGACAGGTCACGGAATAAACCCAGGGGCAAGAGGGGGTCCAGGGCCCTGCGGGGGGTCCAGGGCCCTGCGGGGGCAGGGACACGGCCGAGGCAGCAGCTCCTCTCACCTGAGCAGGCGTTTGGGCTGTGCCGGGCGTGGGGCAGGGTGTGTTCACAGTGGGCTGTGTTCAGTGCACCCGGCTTGGGGACACAGGTACAGAATCACAGAGGGCAGGGATGGATGGGATGTTGGGAAGGAATTGTTCCCTGTGAAGATGGGGAGGCCCTGGCACAGGGTGCCCAGAGCAGCTGTGGCTGCCCCTGGATCCCTGGCAGTGCCCAAGGCCAGGCTGGACATTGGGGCTGGGAGCAGCCTGGGACAGTGGGAGGTGTCCCTGCCATGGCTGGGGTGGCACAAGGTGATCTCTAAGGTCCCTTCCAACCCCAGCCAGTGTGGGATCCTGGTTCTGTGACTGTAATATTCAGCCTGTTGGAGTTCGGTACCATTCTCTTCTGTAGCAAAGAGGAGCTTATGTGCACGAACATCTCCAGAGTAGCCATAACTGGCTTGCAGAGCTTGAAGGTGAACTTGAGTTTTACAGCTGCCCACGAAGTTCACCTGGGAGCGTGTGGGCACATGAGCTTTGCTCTGCCTGCTCACTGCTGCTCTTTCTTACAGTGCTCTGCCTCTCCAGACCAGCCCAGGGCAGAACTCGGGTTGCTCTGGCAAATGTTGATATGACACTTGCCTCATTTCACCTTAGCAGTGGCCTTTCAATGCCAAATACCAAATGTCAACAGATACAGCAGGTAGTGCTCCCAGTCCATAGCAGTTCTAAGCCCTTTGCCTGGCTGAGCCTCAGATCACTTCCCAGAAGAGTCTGGAATTCTGCAGGCAGGCAGACAGGAAGCAGCAGGACGGAAAGAAAGTGACTTGCCAGAGGTAACCAGCGGGTGAGTGGCACTGGAGTAAAGTGCAGGTCCCTGGGCTGGCAGTCCGGTCCCTGGACACAGCCCTTGGACTGCAGTTCTGTGCCCTGGGAAAGAAACCAGAAACAAATGCACAGGGAAATGGGCAGGGAAGGATTGCTGGAAGCTGAAGGGATCTCAGAGTGCAGCTGATGCATTGACTTCAGGTGTGTCTGGTTAGTGATCTGGGACTTCGTGAGTGTTCCTCTTCCCAGGGGAGAAGTCCTGAGTCTGGGGGAGCAATGCTGGTTGACATTGTAGGGAAGAGTCCTGCCATTCCTGGGTTCTTTACATAAAGCACTGTTAAAGGTGGGAAGAATCAGGATGCGGTGCTTTCGGGAGCCCTGGTCTCCAGTGTGTCAGTCGGGCTGGCTGAATCAGGACAGCTTGCTGGCAGTGGGCTTTGCTCTGGGATTGTTCCCTGGTGACACCTTTTTTGAGGACCATCACAAGCAAGTTGCAGTTTGAAGCAGGCTGTGCTCCCAGGCTGTTCTGTGACACCAGCCAAGGGGATGGGCAGGAAAACAGCCCGGGAAAGCAGCTCCACTACAGCAAGCCAGTTCTGCTGCTCCGCTCGCTCCCGTTCCTGGGGTGTTGCAGTTTGTTACTATGGCAATGCAGGGACATTTGCCGGCGGCTGGAAGACCACTAATGGCTGTTTGCTGGGAGATCCCGTCCTTTCCCTCTCCGTTTCCTGCTCCTGTGTGCACGCAGTTCTGTCCAAGAGACACAGCTGGGTTTTGTGCTGTTCCTCAAAAGCAGATCCCAGCGCTCAGCCTGCCAGCAGGTTAATCCTGCACAGCTCTCCAGTGACCTCCACATTTTGGGAGATGCTTGAGAGCCCAGCGTACAGATCCTGTCTGTTAAGCCCAGAGCATCCCTGACAGCCCCCTTGTCTCACGCCTTAAATCCTGGCATGAACAGGAGCAGCTGTCAGAGAACATTAATGCTCCCTGTGTCCGGCCCCACAGACTGCAAACTCCTGGGCCACATCCCACAAAATCCCAGCGGATCCCAAGTAACACAGCCTGATTCTTCTTTGTGTCTCTTGGCCTTTCTGTTGTGTTGAGCCCCTTTCCCTTGCTTGCAAGTAACTTTTGAAGATCACAAATACCATCTCACAGGTGAGGATGTATCCGGGTGTTTCAGGTCACCCTCAGGCTGCAGGAGAAGCAAAATGTGGTGACTGGAATTTGTCAGACAGTGCCAGCTCCACTCAGCCTGATGAGCAGCTCAGGAGCAAATCCCAAGGAAGGCAGGGATGCACAGCACCTGCTGCAGTGTCCCAGGGTTAAAAATAACTGCTTTTAAGGATAAATAGGGTGGCAAAGAGGTGCCAAAATGATCTTCAGAAGATGTACTTTTGAAAATTTGATATAATATATATATTTAATATAAATACGTCTTGACTTTACTTTCTCCTTCCCCATTTGTAGTTGCTCATACTCGCTTATTGTGTGTCCCTGGGTGCTGGGCTAGGACAGGACACTTGGTGGGAGGGGGGTCACTGATGTTCACTGGGGCTGAGGATGCTGTGGGCAGCAAACAGAACATTTTCCTTTCCAGTTTCTCAGCCAGATGCACTCAAACCCATCGCCTGGGCACAGGTGTTCGTCCACGGGTGTCTCCGCTGCAGTTACAGCGAGGGAAAAAAGAAAATGGCTTTTTTTTTCTTTTCCAAAATGGAATATGCAGTAAATATTTCAAAACCCCATAAATAAAAATGATTGATTTGATCTTTTAAAAAACATATTCCCCTTTGGGCTCTGACTAAGTGTGAGAAAGTTCAGCCTGAGAAGGAATTTATTTGGAAAAGCAGTGAAAGGTTAGAAGCAGGGATGTGGGCTGGAATATGCCTTGCAAATGTTAACTGTGGAGGCACAGTGCTAGCGCCTTGCATGTGCAAAAACATTTGGAGGGTTGTGAATTTAAACCATGAAATTAATATAGTCAAAATTAAGGTTTTCTTGCCCACACCTTACTCATACAGGATATGGTGTTTGTAATGTTCTGACAGGGATGGGAAGATGTGGAGGTGGTTTGCTGGTGTTAATTTATGGTTAAGGAAGAACCTTTAGCATCTCTGTTTCTTGATTAATTTAAATGTTCAGATTTGCAAGCTAAATGTTTCCTTAAAGTAAACTTAACTTTTGATTTCTTTTGCTTTTCTGGGGGGTAGCAGAGCAGAGCCCAGGAAGTTGCATTGTTGTGCTCTCTGACACCTTCCCCAGTGAGAAGTGTGATGTGAGTGTGGGTGTGTGTGTGCGCACCCACGTGCAGCCACCCCGCTGACCCATGAATCGTTTACAGCTGCCTGATCCATTGTCCCAGTGCTCTTGTTTCATAATTCTCCTGCTCCTTGGGGACAGCTGTAAAAATGGATTTTATTTTCCTAATGTGTTTGCGTTTTAAGTAGGTAAAGCCTCTTTAGATTCCCATTTGCCAAACAAGGAGATGAAAATGTTCATCTTCACGTGGAAGTGACCGATGGGCTGAGACCAAGAATGATAAATTTCAGTGCAGGAGGAGGAATTAAGAAAATAATGAGAAACCCGAATAGCAAACCAACCCATGCACCTTCAGTATTTTAAATATTTAAATCTCACTAGTTTCACTCCTAAGGACCTCATAACCAGAAAGGCAGAGGAATACAGGGATCAGCTTCCTGACACCTTTTCCTGTCAGCCTAAGCAGGAGGGTTGGCATTCTTGATTACCTCAGGTGATTGTGGAGAGGAGGGTCCTGCATCCCCCTGGCTTAATTTAATTTCATTTTGTTCCTTAAGAGGTTTTACGGAGTCAGGATCTCTTCTTCAGTGCCGTTCACTCATTTAACTAGCACTTCTTCTTTCCACTTTGGAAAGCAGGCAGTGATAATCCATGTGAATTCCCATCTGGAAATCACAGTAAGAACAGCATTTCTAGTCCTGGACAAATGAGTAGGAAAAAGTCGGGATGAGGTTTGCTTTTCTTTTATGAAACTCTCAGTGCTACATCATTTAATCCAACCAGTTGTGAGACAGATGAGTGGTGTGTTCCCAGCCAAACCCTTCTGATTCCAGAAGGGGCTTTAAAAGAAAATGGCCTTCGTTGTGTGTTGTGCAGAACTCCACAGTGTGGGCTGAATGGAGTTTTTTTCCACTTGAGATGGAGCTTCAGATCCTTATTGATAGAAAAGATAAATCTTCCCTCATTTACAGGTTATGTAGGTTCGAGTACACCCATTTTCTTAATTGTGCAAGGTGAGGCAGTTCATTGTCAGATTTCTGGGAGCAGCACCTTAAGGTGCTCATTAGACCATTCTTTATCTTACTTTTATTTACACTTTGAATTTACAAAAAAAGAATCCAGCCCTGCCCTGCAGTGACACCGGAATGAGACAGGAGGAGACACGATCTGCTCGTGTTGTTACGTTGTCTCGTGTGTCTGAATTTTGTCATGGAGCCTCAAAATCCTGCTTCATGATGCTGATTTGGGGGATAATTGTAAAATATTAATATTTTTGCTTTAAATGGCTGATATTTGCTGACTGCACCTGTAGCTCTTCTCAGGAGCTGGAACGGCCCTGGAATACTTCATGGAGAGCCAAGCACTGTGGCTCCATGCCCTCTCACCTGTCATAGGGCCCCTTGCCAGCTGGAAGGTGAGCCAGCAGCTTGCACCAATTTTTGTGTCATTTCAGGGGCTTTGACCCCTCTGTGTGAGGGTTTGGGATGATTCCTGCCTTGGCAGTGTGCATCCCAAGGTCCCCCCTGGGTGAAGCGTGGAAAGCACTGTGTTAATCCAGTGTGTTCCTCAATGTCTCCTGTGTTCCCGAGAGAGGCCAAATATTTGTGGGAAGAAAATTGTTGTGAAATGAGTGATCTTGGAATAGTTTGCCCACAGGGAAAATTTTTTCCTTACCCCCACTTAGGATCTAGCTTTTGCCTTTGTGTGCGAGGGTTTCTGTCCTTTCCAGAATTCTGGATTTTATTATTTAATCCTTACTAATGTAACTCTGGGTACTTTAATCCTCTTAAGGGTTTGCTGCTGACTTTGGGCTCAGTCCTGCTCCCTTTTCAAGGAATTTTGCCATTAGACACCTTGAAGTGGAGTTCTGATGTAAATTGAAGTTGATTTTACTGGCAGCTCCATCCCTGGCTCTGAAATGCAGCTGTAAAGCTGTAACCTGTGTGCAAGGCACAGTTCCAGTGGGGAGGAGAGGGGGGTCTGTGGTCCTGTCTGCAGCCCTGATTCTGCCTCTCCTCACTGCCAGTCCAGAAGGAATCCTCAAAAGAAAGGCTCAGGTCAAAGGGATTGTCCGTGAGCCCGCGCGGGGAACGTCCTGCCAGCTTAGGAAGCCATAAATGTGTTCCTTTCCATCTAGGTGCCCCTCTGGCTGCGGAAAGGGAGAAGAAGCCTCTCTCCAGAGCTGTCTTTGTGCTGCCCTGGGTGGAATCCACAGAAACAAGTGAGGGTCCCAGATGTTTTGTTTTTTTTTCCCTGACGTGTTGTAAGGAAGCGGTAGCTGCACTCTGGCTCTTCTGGGGAGGCTGCTCAGGTAGAGTGTGCCCTGGACACAGCCTGGAAAGGTGTTTCCCAGCGGGAAGCATGCAGCACGTTCCTCAGAAAATGCCATCCTCTCCTGTTTCTTTGCATCAGGTGGGTTAGTCCTGGTGACTGACTCTTCCTGCAGAGTGTTGGTGTTGCTCGTGGTTCCTGTCAGTGAGGCAGATACCCCAGGAGAGCTGGTGCTCTTTCCAGGCACTGCCACACAGCCGTTCCACAGCTCCAGCCCTCTGGGTTCATCACCAGCAGGACTTCAGCATCTGCCAGCAGATTTTCAGGAATCAAGGAATGTGAAACTGAGGGTCAGAGCATGTCGTGGACTCTCCTGTGATCCACTGGCCAAAGCTGGAGGGATGATGCTGATCCTTTGTGGTCACTTAAGGCCTACTCAGAAAGCCTTTTTAGGGGCAGAAACATCACAGCCTCAAATAGAAAGGTGACATAAATGTACTGCAGCTGTAAGAAATCCAGCCCCTCCTGTCTAAGAGCTGCTGCTGGACTTCATGTTTGGGAAACCTTGTTTGCCAAGGTGAACAAGGAATGTGGAACTATCACAGAATGTATGATTTAGAATAGAATTCCTGATGTTGGGTGCTTCCTTTGCCATTCCCAAACGTGCTGGTGCCAAGGAGCCACCCTGCCCATGGAGCAGGACAAGCAGTGCTGTCCAGACTGCCCTCTTCTAATTTTGCTTTTATCTTGACTGGGACCTGCAGCACTTCTGGCTGTTAGGAATAACTCAGCAGGCTGTTGTAATCTCTTGCAATCAGCAGTTCTGCCCTTGCCCGTGTGGAGGCTGTCCCTGCTAGACAGCTGTCCCTGCAGTGCTCTGCAAGAGTGGGATCAATAGGATTGATCTCTAACTGCAGAGTGCCAGTTGCTGGGAGAGCTCCTCTATCAAGTACCTTTTGTGGCTGCTGCCATTCGAAAGCTCAGTGTGAGTTCTGGGCCGGGTGAAAATTGTTCTTCACCTTGGATAAGTCCTTGAGGAGCTCCTGCAGCTGCTGTGGGGAGAGCCCATCGTTTGGGACCCTTCGTGGGCTGTGCTGTCAGCACTGCAGGGATGTCAGCTGCACGGGACTGTTTCCAGTCTGGGTTTCTGGGATGCTGTGCAGAGCTCTTGGAGCCCAGTGGAAACCAGTTTGTACCCAGCTTTTGTGGTATTCCTGCACTGAGGAGGGCGGGTTGAGTGATCTGTATTTCTAGCTGCATTTATAGTGATATAGAGCTCCTGACCTTTCAACACATTTCTGATTGCTCTTGTTCCCTTCCTGGGTTTCTAAAGCAAAATCCACTGAGGCCAAGTGCCCTAAGGAAAGAAGCCTCTTGTTCTGGCTGCCACTGCTGGGCATGTGTTTTGTGCCCTCTCTTTCCTGCCAGAATGAAATATGTGCTTCCTTCTCTGTGGAATATTTGAATCAAACCAACAAGAATTCTCCAAATCTTGAATGCAGGGTCTGGGAAGAGAGCTGAGCTCAGCCCCAGGGCAGGGGGTTCAGCAGGTCCCAGTGAGTGCTGGACACACCATGGGAGCCAGCTGGCAGCAGCCCCTGGAGATGGGAGAGAAGAGCAGCACATTCTCTCTCTTTTATTGGGGTCCATTTGCAACCAGAGGGGTCAAAGCTGCTTTCAGGCCCCGTGGAGTTATTTTTTGGGGTACTTGAAAGACCTGCCCGTTTGCCATCTTAGTGTGTCAGTCCTTCATAGCTGAGGAGCTGCCTTGTAACGAGGCTGTGCCTCGCCACTGCTACTGCTGGCAGGACGAGGTGCTCAGTTTTGGCCTGTGTATTAAAGATTAATTGTGAGCTGACTAAAAATAAAATAAATACAGCTCCCGTTGGAAAGGCTCCTGAGCATGAAGGAGAATGATCCTTGCTGGAGTCTGGGCTTTGACCAGATGTCTTTGGAGCATTTTGGAGGTCTGTGTTTGCAGCAGGGTGATCTCTCAGCTGGCAGTGAGGATGTGAATGCCAGTAAGGCACAGCACTGGACCCATGTGCAGGTGGGCTGAGGAGTGGCTGTCCCTGCCCTGTTTGTGCCTGTTGGTGTGGTTGTGCTTTGGGTGGAGCCTTCGTGTCTCCCTGATGACAGCAGAGAGTTTGAATCTGGGCAAACTTGCCTAGGTAGTGTTAGTTGGCTCTGTCTGGATCCATCTCTCCAGAGGTTTAGGGATGGGTTTCAGTGTGGGCTTGCAGCCACACCTGAGCACTGGAGTCCCCTGCAGCTCTCCCCGTGACAGGCTGTGTTGGCATCGTGCCCCAGCTGGGTACCTTGGGGTAGGAGTTATAACCCACAGCAGGAAAACTGCAGTGGAACAGCTTCCCTGTGGTCACAGCCTGACAGAGCTCAAGAAGCGTTTGGACGATGCTCTGAGGTTGTTGTGGTGTCTGATCCTTGTGGGGTTCTGTGATTCTGAGTGGTACTGCAGGGCTAGCTCTGCTCAGGGAGTTTTTCGCTAAGAAAGCAGCCGCTGCCGGGGCCAGCGCTGGCCGTGTTGGAAGGCTATCAGCAGAGATGGCTCTATTGGGTCAGGAGGAGGAGGTCTGGCTCTTGGGAGCAGCCTGCAGAGGGACTTGTTCAGAGAGGTGAAGCTTGGCTGCACATGGGCAGCTCTCGGTACTTTGTGAATTCCCTGTAAAACTCCTGTCTCTGAGCTGGGTGCTGTTTGCTGGGTGTTCTCTCCTACAGAGCCCAGGAGATCAGAGCCGAGCTGGACCAGCTGGAACAAATCCTTACTTGTCTGTAATCTCTGGAGATGTTCTGCCTGCAGGAAGACAGTCCCCTAGCACCACGAGCAAGCCCTGTTCTCTCGGGCTGTGCTGTTACACTTGTTACGTGTTCCCATTTTCCCTGCACTGCCCAGGGAAGAAGTGCCCGCACCCAGCGTGGGCTCTGCTGGGGACAGTGAGGTCCCCCCTGTGTCACAGGGATCACGGGCAGCCCTGCCTGGCCCTGTGCAATGGTGTGTTAGTTAAGTTTTCTTCTAACAAGTCTCCTATTAACTGAGCTCTTTTCTTCCAAACTAAGGCCATGGTAGTTTTTGTTCTCCCAATGTGAAAGTGCCTGGTCTTGGGGACTCCTTTGAAGAGTTAATCTTCAGTTGGTCCTGCACAGCTCATTGCACTTCAAAAAGGAGGTTGGTTCCTTGGTTTGGGGACACCCAGCGAGGTGGGACTGATTGCTGATGCCGTGTTATGAGTTTCCTCTGCTACTTGACTTGCTAATTGACTGTGCTAATTGACTGGGGGTTTTTTGCAACAGCTACACAGATACTCAGCAGCAATCATTAGGTCCTGTTCATTGTGGGAGAGGGCCCGGGGTGGAGGGAGACCCTCAGCACCCCGATGTGACCACAGAAGGAGCCTGCACAGGATCACATAATGAACAAGCACAGTTAAATGGGACTCACCAGTGCTTTTCCCACTGGAATGTTCTCACAGGTGTGCTCTGCTGCTGCTCCTCCTCTCCCTTAAGCCATGCACCGTCTGTGCAGTGAGTCCCTTTCTCCTTGCCTGTCCAGCCTAGACTTTTAAAAACCCCTTAACTCCAGTTTAGCATTGCTGTGCTCTGATTAAGATATAACTGTTTTTTAGTCACAGAGGTGAAGTTCCAGTGCCCAGCTGTTGAACACTTTTTAGATTTGGCATTTTTCTCTGCTAGATCATCATAGCTTCTACGGTCACCCTGCCAAGCAGAATAAAGGGTGACAGCGATCCTTTATTTAGTGCTGAACCCCATGTGCTGCTGGAGCGAGTGGTGAACCCAAGCGAGTGATTGCACTGTACCGATATATCCCAGCTGAAAATACGGAGTCATTTTAAAAGTCAAGTGATGGAGAAGTAAAATAAAAGCTTACTTAATGTGCACACCGTGGTGTGTTTGAACGCAGCGTGTAAGTGGTGAAAACAAGGCTTGAACTTTGCTGATCGTGGGGGTGTGTGGATACAGCTCCACTGCTGCAGGGGAGCTGGCTGAGTGGCAGCTCCTCTGTGCGGCCCTGGTACCGCTGCCTGCACTCCTCGCTCCTGCTGGGAAGGAAAACGCATGGTTTGGAGATCCTTTGTGGCTCTGCAAACCGATTGTGTTTGCCGTGGGCTTTGTTACGTTTGCCACTTTGCTGTGGGCTCGTAGCACAAGGCACCGGCTGCTGGGGCCGTCTCACAGGTGAGGTGGGACTGATCGGGGAGGTCAGTCTGTACCCCAGGGTGTGTCAGGCAGCAGAGGGGGAAACACCCCGCCAAGCTGACCAGGGAAATCCTCCTCTTACACTGATGTCATAGCTGAGCTAAAGACACTGGTGCCCATTCAGAACAAACCAGATTCAGAAACGCTTGGAGCTGTTTTGGGTCTGTCTGCCCCACACAGCTGTGGTGAAGGGGTTGGTTGTTGCTGGGATGAGGTGCTGGGGTGGAGGGAACAAACATACACCAAACCAAGCTTCGTCAGTCCTCCCTTCACTGAGCACCTCGCTGTCCCACGTGCCTTGGATGGTCGATTCTCTGGGTTTCATTGGCTCTGACAGGACCCTGGGTGCAGTTAGGAGTCAGGGAACAGCAGTGGTGAGAACCAGGTGTGTGCTCACATCCAGTCCGTGTTAGAGCCAGTGTGTGAAGGCTTTGGTTTCTAACAGCTCATCCATTGACTGTGTTTGGCTCTGCCCCTTTGTCCCCATCCTGACCAGCACCTGCCCTTCCAAAGGAGATGTCAGCAGGGCCTGCTGCCCTGCATCCTCATTGCTGCGAGGTCTGTGGCCTCTGCCCTGGAGAGCAGAGCTGTCTGAAGGGGAAATAAATCAGAATATGCCCCAAGCCATACGGTGTGGGGCACACGGGGGACAGTGTGAGGCAGAGGTTGTCTGTGTGCCTCGGAGACCTGGCAGAGCACGAGGGATGTGTCAGTGCATGGGGGTGTCTGACTGAGCAGTGTGGTTGCAGTGCTTGCCTTTCACCTCAGAGTTTCTAACGTGCTCTCTTTTCTTCTTCCTGCAGACAATTTTAGGTACACGTGTGACATTTGTGGGAAAAAATATAAATACTATAGCTGCTTCCAAGAGCACAGAGACCTACATGCCGTGGATGGTGAGTAATGTTTTGACACTCAGACACCTGAACTAGGCTGAGAAGTCTTTGGGGAAGCAAAATGTGGTTCTGCAGGAGCTTATGGCCTGTGGTGTGCAGGACGTGGCCCTGCAGGGATGGGCTGGCTTTGCCATGGAGGCACAGTCTACAGGCACTGCAGGAAGGAGTTTGCTGTGCCTGATTCTCTCTGTGGGCATCAAAACAACACCCTGTGCTGGGACCTGGGGACCTTGCAGTCCTGTCTGCAGTGAGGTTCGTGGTTAGGGTGGAGATCCTGGGACTGAGTGCCTCGAAGTAAATGGTCAGCCTGATTGTTTGCTGGGAAGGAGTTAGTTGCTTTTTTGGTTTCTGAATGTACAGGTTTGTTCCCAACATACTTCTGTGTGAAGCATTTCAGATTTCAGAGCTGGGAAATGCTGTTTCATTCTTGGTGATCACTGTGGTGGTGAACTGATGAAGTTGTCAGTGGCCCTTACAGGCCAGTTTTTCCTCTGTGGCTATAGATGTGGCCTAGGCTGGTGACACTTGGACAGAAGCAGACAGCCCCTGCCAGAAGCAGTGTTTCTTTATTCTGCACTGGGGGAAATGAAGTATCAGCATGCTGGCTTGCCCCCTGCTCACTGAACATCTAAAGCTCCTCACCTCAGAGCCCACAGATACCCCAGACCCTCCCTGGGTGTGCTGCAAGCCTGTCAGTACTGCTCCTCACGTGGCCAAGGAGAGTTCTAGAGAGAAGCTGCTTGGAGAGCAGCAGGTTTGGAATGGCTGGGCTGCCTCAGAGAAGGGAGTGGTTTTTCACAGTACATGGTTGTCCAAAAAAATGGCTGCACTTACCTGGAGCAAGAGGACATCTGAACGTGCTCTAAGGACAGCCAGTGTTCTCCTGCAGGGCACCACTGCCAGCTCCCTTCCTCCTGTGGGGAGCCAGGAGGAAATCAGTGGCACTGAGAGTCACTGTGAGGGGAATGTGGCCGCTTCAGTCAGAAATGTCTCAGGGAGCTCTGCCGAGGGCCACGAGAGGGCTTGGAGAGGGCTCCATGTGTGTGCAAGGACTGTCCCAGGGCCTCCCTGGGGCTGCTGCGTTCCAGCACGCACAGGGGTGAGGCAGCTGCACCCCTGAACTCCACCTGGCGCCGTGTCAGGGGCAGAACAAAGGCCTTGAGCATCTGTTTGTATTAGGGCTGGGCATGCTCAACCAGGTCCTGTGAGGATGCTGCTGGGAAGAGGAGGGACTGGGGCACGAAGCCTGGTTTATTCAGTGGGGCTGAAATATGCTGAAGCAGTATGTGAAATGCAGGAGGAAAACAAGACCATTTAAGAGGATTTAATTTCTGTTTTGTTTCTTCCCCTCCTTCTTCTATTCTGTGTTAGTTTTTAGTGTGGAAGGGGCCCCAGAAAACCGGGCAGGTAAGCCGAGCTCCTTTGTGTGCTTTATTTCACAAACCTTTTCAAGCATTCAGTAGTTCAGACACAGCAGGTCGATTCTGAACTGGTAAGAGTCAAAGGAGTTTTGTCAGGGACTGCAGTGGGACAGGGAGCATCCTCTCTCCCTCCCCAGCGTCTGCAGCCAGTAGGTTGATGCCCAGCCCTAGCAGATACCAGGCTTTTGTTGCACATACACTTGGTCAGGCTTCAGAAAGTCAAAGAAGCAGGTGTTTCATGTCTTTGGTGATCTGGTAAATTGTTCAAGGCATAAAACAAATTCTTCTCTAACGTGGGTTGGGTTGTGATTTGTTGCTAGCCGTGCTGTTGGCTGGTAGGAGTGCCAGGTCAGTATTTGTTAGGTGACTTGCCTGCAGACTGCATTGCCGTGCCCACTGTCAGCCAGTACAGCAGCATTAGAGGGGAGATTCCCTGCAAGAAAATCAGGAGATGTGGATCAGACTTTGCAATGTGTTCATTCAGTTTTCCTCTGTATTTTTTAAACATTAATACCTACGAGGCCTGTTAGTGGGGTGGGTGGGAGCAGGGGTAATCCTGGGGCACCTGAGGAGGAGGAGGAGGAGGAGGAGGAGGGACGAGTCAGACAGAGGGGTCACTGGTTTATAATTGCTGTCCTCCAGTCCTGTTGCAGATGGAAATGTGATTACAGGTGCAGGAGCATTCAGTGCCCGTGCAGCTGTAGAAGGCAAGGTGAGGTGTTGTCAGCTGTCCTCTGGCTCTGTTCTCTTGCAGACCCCTACGACCAGGCCGTCATCGCTGCCGACGAGGTGAAGGAGGAGGAGCCCGAACCCTTCCAGAAGATTGGGCCAAGTAAGAGTTGTTACGGTTTCAATAAAAGAGAAAACACACAGGGGGTCACAGGTGCCTTCAGCTGGAGGAAGCAGCAAAAGCAGGAAGCTCTGAGTTACACAGAGAGGTTGGGTTTGGGTGCTCACAGACACGCTCACAGACACGCTCAGGTTCAAAGGAGCGCCGAGCACCAACGGCCCTAAGAACTGCAGCTCTGTGATGTGTTCTCCTCAAGAGCTCTGCAAAGAGAAGGGGAAGGCAGTTCAGAGGAAAAGCAATCTGGCGGGGATGAGAGAGGACTTGAAGGTGCGCTGAGAGCTGGCAGGTGATTCATTCACACTGCCTTTGTGGGGGATCCTCAAACAGAGCAGAGGGAAGCAGAGAGCACCAGGTTGTGCCCCAAAGCATTTCTCTGAATTGTCCATTTTGGAAACAATTGATTATCCATGGATTTTCCCTTGGGTTGCAGCTTGCTGCCAGTTCTGCACTCCCAGCACTGACAAGAGAAGGAGGTGTCAGTGTGTGGTTACACTCTACTATTTCCAGTATCCCCAAAGCAGGACTGAGCACAGTTACTCCAGAAAAGTAACTCCCTTTTCCTGCAAGAGAACTCCATGACCCCATAAAAGTTCTCTAATACCTGAACTCGACTGCTTGTTTCCTGGTTTGACTGTTCCTGTTGTCCACACATCCCAGACTTTCTGTAACCAGAGGACAGAACTGTGTCGTCTGTGACACAGACTTTAGAACTGGATTTTCTCCCTTGTTTTGCACACTTGCTTGCTGTAATTTTGGGGTAATCTTCTGCAGTTCGTTCAGTTCTGCTGGGCTTTTTATGCATGGTCCATCCCTCTGTCTTGAATGGTTTCTTTTCTTGGGAAAAGGATGTGTGGATCACGGGGCAGGCGAGTTCCACGTGCGTGAGGAATGTTTGTGTCACCCGGCCGGTTTCTCTGTAAAAAGCCAAGAAACTGGGGGTTGTGTGAGAGGGCTGCCCTCCTTCCTGACCTCTGTCTTTGTTCATTTGACAGAAACTGGCAATTACACCTGTGAGTTCTGTGGCAAGCAGTACAAGTACTACACTCCCTACCAAGAGCACGTGGCTCTGCACGCCCCCATCAGTGAGTATCTGCTGCAGGGCTGGCACCTCCAGGGGCTGTGGGGAGCACCAGGCTGGCAGGAGAGACTTCACTCTCAGGGATCCTTCCACTGGAGCTGTGGGATTGCAGCGGGCAGGACATGGATCATGTGCTGACCAGGGCACTGTAAAGCTGAGCTGGGACCCCCTCTCAGAGGGACACCGTTAGGTCTGGAATGTCACTGAGCTCCTACCCCAGTCCGTGGAATTCTACACGTGTTCCTCGTGGGGTTGATGGTTTAGGCTCTGGTTTAACTGAAGCAGTGCACTACATTTTCATACTCCCCTAAATAATAACTGAACATACATGTTAGGGAAGAAACATCTCTCTTATGAGCTTCTGGGGAATTCTTTCAAGCAGTGAGTTAAAACTGGGTTTCAAAATCATGCAGATGACCTCAGCAGCTTGCTACTGATTCACAGTCAATAAATGATTTATTCCAGGGAGCTCAGGACCAGGCGGTTGTCAGCAAACTGCACAGCACTGTGCTCTGCACTCCCCAGGAAGAGGGGAGGCTTTCACGAGCACTTCAGTGTGACTCAGTGCACAATCCGACTAAACCAGTTGAGAGAAATTTTTGCCACCTGCTGGATTGGAACACTTTAAAAGCGTGCGGAGGAGTTCTTTAGAGCTGAGCTTTGCTCCTTTCCTTGGGTGAGGGACAGGAGGGTGAGCTGAGCTCACCGGCCTTCCGCTGCAGCCGGCAGGGGGCGCTTCCACCCCAAAATCACCTGGAATCGGGTTTTTAAGGGATGATAATGAGCACCCTCGGGTTTGTGGGAACACGGTCCGCCAGGCTGTCACTTCTAAGGTTTGGTGGCTCTTGACAGCTGCCATGCAGGTTCTCTGAAGCTTGGATGTGGACCGGGATCATGGTAGAAGATGCGGGGCATAAAATACACGTCCAACACCATCGTCACAAAGTCGATCTTGTTATCTGCCATCTGCTGAAGGAAGTGCCCCAGTGCTTATGATTGCACACAGAACAGTTATTCCTAGGGTTCCCTGCCCCTGGAGGCTCCACCTCTTCACTGAGGTGTTTTCAGCCCTCAGCAAAGCCACTGGTGACCAGCAGTGGGTCCATCTCCTGCCACAGAGGGGCCCCTGGACACCAGGGCTCTGGGGTCTGTGCTCCCCCTGCAGAGAGCTCAGGAGCAGTGTGCTGGGAGCACTGGGGCTTTGCTCAGCTGGAGCTAATTCTGACCCTCACAGTGCTTCCCATTTCAAGGGGATTTATTGCCACTGATGTCTTTCCACCTTCCCAGCCGTTTGTAGCAACAGCTGAGCTGCTGCTTCCAGCCCAGGCTGTCCAGCAGAAAAGAACCCCCAGCTGTGTTTGCCTGGGAGGGGTGTGCCTGCAGCCAATGCCCCCCCCAGGCCCTGCCCCTCTCCTGGCAGGGGCAGCTCAGGCTCCTGCCTGGTGCTGTGTGGCTCCTGGGAGCCAGCTCTGGAGGAGGAGGCACGTTCTGAGTGCTGGGCTTGAGGCCATCCATGGTTTCTGCTGCAAAAGAAAAGAAGCTGCCCCTGCTGCAGACTGGACCAGCAGTCCCCGAGCTGTGCGGATGAGTTTCCAGTCCTTTCAAGTATCTTTAACTATGAGGACACTTAAGATCAGATCAAGACAGTATTTTCATAAGGTTTAACCTCCTCCCCATAAACTTCTCTTTTTCCTTTTTTTTTTTAACCTTTTTTTTTTCCTCTCCTAGTTCCCATGACCAGTAAGATTTAAGATTTACAATGACAAGCCACTAACCCTGATGAGGATACAGGAGAGGGCATGATGAGCTCCCAAGGCCGGCTGGCCAGTACATCCTCCCACCTTTCTGCTGCTCAGACTCTGCTCTTCCCAAAACCCAAGGTCTTGTGAGGCAGCTGTTAACACCTGACTTTTGAAAAGCACAGCTGGCTTTTCTTGGGTCCTTGCAGTCAGAAGAAGTAAAGCTGAGACTGTGTCTTTACCCTGGTCTCATTCTTCTGGTTATAAGGCAAATGCTGAAAATTCAGTCCTAATGGGAATGGGTGAGGAAACCCCTTCAGCATCACCAGTTCAGCTTGCTGGGTCTCTGCTTGAGTGCAAGCCTCCCTTCCAGAGCCTGTGTGTCTGGTTCTCTGTCGTAATGGATAAAAATTCACTGGAAATGGGCTAAAACAAGGAATGATATCCTGCAGCTTCAATGGGATCTCGCAGGACAATTTCTGGTCAGTGCTGCTGGGCAGCTGCTGTCTGGAAAAGAGCTCTGCTGTGGGGTTCCCTGGAGTTGTTAATGCCAAATGTCTCCTTCAAAAGTTCCCTGTTTTGAGTGAGGAGTAGGGGCTTTTTTCATGAAATTAGAACTGGGCTATGACTCTTTAAAAAGAACATTCTTATGCTGTTTCTGTCAACGTATTCACTCTTTCGAAGAAGGCTGTCAGAGGCTGTTTCCAAAAAAAAAAAAAGTGGATTGTAGGCACATTCATTGTCCCAGTTTTAGAAACATTTCTGAATGGAGATTCATGGAGGAGGGTTCAGAGGTGTTTCTGTCCTCCTTCAGGCTCTGGCTCTCTGTAAGATGGAGCTGATTGAACCAGGTTTGCTGGGGCTGGGCTGCTGGGATTGCTCAGAAGGATGGAGAGAGACTGTAGGGCGTGAAGTGACAGATCAGGGGGATTGGCTTGCCAACCTGACCACACACCTGTCTCGCTGCCATGAACTTCCTGCTGACCTGGACTCGTGGTTGAAGCTGGCTGTCACCTCTGGGCCTGGCTCGCTTCTCTCAGGGTCTGTGGGATGGGCCCTGGCTGTTGAAGACCCTTCCCTGCCATCCTTGGGATCATTCGTGGCTCTGCAGTGGACAGACACCCACCCTGACACCTGAGATGCTCAAGGAGGTTCATCAAGGCTTGCTGCTCAATTCCTGTCCTTGCTGGAGGGACACTGGAGAATTTGTTCAGCCAAAGTGCTTAAATGCAGTGTTTCATTAAGGCAGCTGCCATTTTTGTAGTACAGCTGGTTTCCACACAGACCCTGCCTAAAACCAGGAAAAAAACAGCTCCAGATTCCAGTTGGATGGTGTGTCTTTGCTTCCTCCAGCTCAGTGAGGGAAATCTGTGGCTTCAGGTGCTTTTCCCAGTCTGATCCTACAGTGTTTGAGCAATGGGCTCCACCTGGTTTTGTGTATAAAGACACCCAGAACAGGAAAGCCAGGAGGGACCGCTGTGATCTCTGGACTTCCTGGAGAAACACATTCTGTAGGATTGCCTTGGTTGAATTGCACACAGATATGTGGGCTTTAGAGAGACATCTAACCTTGCTTTTGAGTGACAGAAAATGCAGCAATCTCATAAGGTAATTATTTCGATGAATTATTGCCTCCACTAAATTAAGACTAAAATTAGCCAGCTGTAGCTTTCAGACACTGGGTCCTATTTATAACCTTGTCTGCTCAGTGGAGGAGGACTAAGTTACCAAGTTTCTGTCCTTTCTAGACCCGGCAGAGCCTGCTCTCCAGTCCCTGGTTAAATCAGAGGAGGGACTTGTGTTCCCACTGTAAGCTCTGCTCTTCTCGGCCCTTGGTTATCCTCTTGTCTCCTCCTCTGAGTGTTCTCCAGTCTGTTCTCCACCCTCGGGCAGGGCAGGCACCAGCACTGGGTAAGGAAGGAGCTGAGAGCTGGCACTGCCTTCCCGATCCGCTCAGAAATTCCTGGTTTCTACCCAAGGAATGCCTGGGAGCTCCTCTGCGGCCGTGCTGACCAAGCACAGCGGTGCCCGAGCTTTCCCTGCTGCCAGGCTGGAGCCCCCACTGCTCTCAGCATCTCCTGCAGCACGTGTCCCCTTCAGCACAGCCTGGGCCATCCTCAGGGCTGCAGCACAGAGCCTGGGGTTGGCTGACTGCAGTGAGAATCACCCTCCACATCACTGCAGCTCCCACTGGGACGTTCTGAGAGGGTTTGAAAAGCTCCACAGCAGCAGTTGTGAGGTCAGCTGCTGTCTCCAGTCTTGCTGCAGATTTTGAGGCAGGAGGTTTTTGTGGCCATTCAGCAACTCAGGATTTTCATTTCTAGAAACATCTTGGCCTTTTCACCAGCCTGAGGCCGTGAGTTCCGCAGGGAAGGTGACTTTTCCAGAGTAGAGCAGAGGAGCTGTGTGATGGTCTCTACCTGTGCTGCTCAGCCTTCAGAGGGAATTTGGCATCTGATGAGCTACAGACTGAACATTTTTTTCCCAATGAGCTATTAGCTTCTCCAGACTGCTGGAACTGATATTCCTTTGTCTGTCTTGCATTGCTGGCTCAAACTCTCTCTCCCTGCCTAGTGTCAGATGGAGCAGCCTTCTCTGCGGGGTCTCAATTTGAGGACATACTGTTTATTTAATTTGGGAGGAAGAAGAAGAAATTTTGGAGGCCATCGTAGCGTTGAGACTTTCATCTTCAGGTCCCAGAGCAGTGTCTGGGCTGCAGAGGATGTGCAGTGATGCTCTTTGTGTCTGGCACTGAGCAGTTACTGATGGGGAATGGAGCAGCCATTGGTGGGAATGGCCCTCGTGGGAAGCAGATGATCCACGAGCAGGAAATTTTCATATCTCACTACATTTTTGCTGGCAGTTTGGCAGCAGCTGGAGGAGGATTATCCATGGAGATTGAAAGGAAGTATAGAGAGCAGAACAAGCCTCCTGCCTATTTATCTGGCCGGAGCCCAAGCAGAGGAGAAGCATCCTGACCTAAACTGTGAGAAAACCAGTGCATGGTCTCCTGCAGAACTGCACTGATGTGAGAAAATGTCAGCTTGGGGCTGTGAGTCAGAGCAAGTGAATCAAAAACCCTGGAATTGCACCCCCCTCTGAATGTCCGCACCCCCAGTCCCCAGTGCTGCTGATGAAGGTGAGAGCCAGTCACAGTCGAGGTCTGTAAGGTCTCCTGGGGTGTTGGAAATGAGCATCCGGCCCAGCCTGGGGGACTCCTCTCCTGTTTCAGAGTCAGGCTGTGGTGCTGCCGTGGCGTTCCCCTGAGAGCTGCTCAGGGTGGATGAGAGCTGCTCAGGGTGGATGAGTATTTCTCAGTCACTCTGTGTAGGATGGGCAGGTGCTGCTGTTGTCCCTCCACCTTTGGCATCCCACAGTAGAAATCTCTCTGTGGAAATCACTGGTAGGGAGCTGGGGCTGTGGGTTATGTGAACCTTCTTGGTCAGTGATTCTTCATGGCAGGTGGTTGGAGTGGGGCTGGGGTTTCAGGACCCACATCCACATTTCCATAGAGGAGGCCCCTTGGGAGTGAAGGGGGTTCTTAGACAGTGTCTCCATTTTTGTAAGGGTTTATTTAATCCGTGTGGCCCAGACGAAGGGCTGTCCTCCTGAAGGTGTTTCAGATGACTTTTGGCATTGAAAATTCCTGGTGATCCTCGCTGTGTGTTGCAGAGACCAAAGCACAGATGCTTTGATTCATAGAGCATATCCCAGTAATACTCAGAATTTCTCCACGTGTCACCAGTCTGGAGATGGGACAAAGGCCTTTACTCACTCTGCCTCCTAATCCCATCCCATTCCCACCAGTGCCCTTTCCTTTGTATTTGGTTGAAGAGACAAGGAATGTAGCTGGAGATGGCTAGGATTTATTCAAGGCTCGAGAAACAAAGATGTAAACTTCTCCCTCCTCAGAGCTGTGAGTAGTTTAGAAACCTGCTCCCCAAGGTCAGTCCGTAGGAATGGAGGCCAGAGCTGCAGGTGCCCCCAGCCAGGCCGTGGCAATCACACAGCGCTCCTGGATGGATGGGGTGATTCCTGCTGCAGGAGGAGTGGGTTGGTCACGTGGCAGTTAAAGGTGTGGAAGGGAACTAACCTCCCTCAGCAGTGTCCCCCGGGCGAGGGGGGAGCCCGGCTCTGTCCCGCGGGCTCCGTGCAGGGATGGCGAGCGCGGCTGTCAGACAGCAGCCCCAGCAGGCCCCGCTCTGGGAGCTCCCTGGCTGTGCAGGCACTAGTTCTGAGTGTTCATATCCAGAGTTCTCTCGATCTCCACTCTTCGTGGCAGTGAAGACACAGGCGAGCCAGTCCAGCAAAAAATCTCCGGCGTCCATAAACCGCTGTTCCACCCTCCTGCACCGCACCCCCTCCGGGGTCTCGCCCGCATCCCAGTCCCAGATGTTCCGCGCTCCAAATTCCGGATCCCCAGGAAGCAAGGCCATCACAGGTACCGACTGCCTTTCTACCATCAGCTTTCTGAACTCCTTGGTGTCCAGTCCTGCCCTGGGTAGGCTTTTGACCTTTCCTGGCCTCAGTCTGCTCCATCTGTGGCTGTCCCAGAAAAGCTGCTCCCGAAGCAGTGGAGGGGATGAGATCCTTTATAACCTCGTGCCAGTGACGAGATGGTTTTGTTAAACACCACGGTAACCACAAGGTGCAAAAGACCCTGTTTCAAATCCTGGTGTCACAAACTGAGGAGAGCTTCCTGACAAGGGTTGGTGTAATGGCTTGTCAGGAATGGGGGTTTTTTGCTTGGTTTTCAGCACTGTTTGGCATTTAGTGTTTGTTTCCCTCGAGGTGATGTTTGCAGGGCTAGGCCTGGGCCTTTGGCAGTGGAATGGAGTGCAGGTGTTTTCACAGTGCTCCATTCCCCACAGGAACCTCCGAGAGATAAGCAGCAAAATCAGTGCTACAGAACCATTACTGAGGAGTTAGAGAATGCAGGTTAGGATTGATCCTCCCATTGCCCCAGTTTCCTCCTTCCAAACAAGATCAAACCTAAAAAAAAAGCGCATAGAACACTGAAAAAGAGCAGTTAATAAATAGGGTGTGAGACACAGTGTGCCGTGTGCAGTCAGCTGGGAGGCACAGTCTGTGGGATTGATGGAGAGAGATTCCATCTGGGTGCAGAAGGAGGGCTGGTCAATCAGCTGGTGTTCAAACACCCCCAGAATGTCTGGCGTGGACAGATGCTGAGTACAAGAGGTGGCCGTGGTGGGAGAGGCCGTGGGTGCTGAACAAGGATGGGTTTTGTTGGGTAACACACATCCACAGCTGCCAAGGACTCGGTCCGTACAGATAATTTTACTTTACGTTCAAAGGGTTCCAGTAGGAGGAGAGAGAGCAGAGTGAGCTGCCCTCTCAGTGTGGGAAGGGCACAGTAAGACCAAGCAGATACGTTAAACCAGATTTTTCTCACTGCCGGATTTGGGGGAGGTTTTGGGGGGGAAGCTAAGGGATGAAGGCAAAACCACCATGCAAATTCTCTACAAATGTCTTTGGAGACCTCCAACTCACTTCCACTTGTGACATAAGCCAGGACTTGAACCTGGGTCTCTTGGGAGGGGTGGGTTGACCCAAACCATTTTGTCACCCTCTGATTTTCCTGTTATTTTAGGCCTCTCGTTCCTATTATTTATCTGTCACATGGCATGGATAGATAACGTCTCCAGTTCCTTTTCAGCCCTTTTTTATGTGTTTCTGTTTCAGTTGATTTGATTACCAAGTTTGCATGTTCTCCTGAATTTTAGGAGTCAGGACTGTAGTTGACTGAGAGTTTGAGAAGCCTGCTCAGGACTCGGAAGGGTCCACTGAGGACTGGTGGGCCAAAATCCACGGGCTGGGCTCTTGCTGCAGTTCAGCCCCAAAGCCCACGTGTGTGAGCCACTCTGCAGCCCTGGGAGCCTGCAGGGACCGGGGACCTCTGCCAAGTCCTGACAGCAGTGTGACCACTCCAGTGGCCTGCAGGAATGAAATCATGGTCTGGCACCAGTTTTCAGGAGTCCCCATCACTCCTGAAGGAAAGACTGGTGCCCCCAGCCCTGCCCAGTCTGCGGGCTGAGCCCAGCAGAGCCGGGCCAGGCTGTGTCCACATGAACCCCTGGGTGACAGTGGGCTCCAGAATGAGCGTGCAGGGCAAGGCTCTGTCCAGCACAGGCCACACACATTGCTTTGGCCAGATCATTATTTTTTTTAATCTCTAGTTTGTGCTTTGAGTCACTTCAGTGAATCCGTTTGCCCAGGTGTTGCAAACCCGGTGACGTGAGACAGGACCTCATGGCACTGTTGAGCTTGTGCTGAGGGACAGCAGCTTGAGCAGGGTGGGAGCCCCTGAGCTGTGCTGGGCAGCGATGGCTCAGGACGCTGTGGCCACTGCCAGGGTCAGGAACCACCTGTGCCCACTGGAGGAGGCCTCCCAGTACAGGAAGGGAAGCTTACTGGGAAGCTGCCCAGCACCAGGAGAGCAAGGCCTGGCCCTGGGGAGGGCTCTGGGAACAAGGGAAGCACAGAGCCAGAGGATCTTCCACAGCTTTTCCAGACGTGGGGGGCAGGCCCTGAGACAAGCCTTCAGGCCTCTCCTGCAGCATTTCCAGGAGGGTGTTTAGGAAGGGAATGCAGGTGACTGGGAAGCACGAGGAAAGCTGGCACAGCGCTTCTGTAGGTGGCACCTTGGTGTGGTGATGAGGCCCCGGTTTGGCCTCAGACTGGTCACCTGTGCTCACAGGCTTTAAGGGCTGCTTGTTGCCTTAAGGAAGAGTAAGATAAGGGTTGGGTTTTTTTGCAGGGGAGGAAGCCATGACCTTTCTGGTTCAGTCAGGACTGGTGTTCATGGGCTCCCTAAGAGCCAATCCAGGCCACCTCAGCCAGAAGGCATTCAAGAAAAATACCCACCTGTTATCCCTTCACTGAATCTGGCCCATTTGCCTCCAAAATGAGGTATTTGACCTTTCTGCTGTATCCAGGGTCTGTGATTATGTGGCACAGGAGCACGTCTTGCCTCCTGTCTGCCTGGTTCTGCATCCAGTGTTGACCAGTCACCATCCCTGCTTTGTTCTCCACCCAGCAGAAAGTGCTTTCAGCAGAAGAGTGGAAGGCAAAGCGCAAAACAACTTTGAAGAAACGAACAGCAATTCCCAGAACTCCAGTGGTAAGTGTGGTCACCCCTTCCTGCCGCTTCCACGTTCCTCTCCAAGCGGGGTTCAGCTGTGCTCGGGGAATGTCGATGTGTTGTGGGGTACCTTGTTTAAGCTCACAGGCAGCCAGCCCTCCTGGGGTAGTGCCTTATTCTCCCTCCTCCCCAGGTTCTTGGCACTCCAGCCCTGTCAGACAGGTGACGTGGCAATCCTGCTGCCAAGGACCAGGTACCCGAGCATAGATTTTTCAGAGGGGAGCCAAGGTGTGGAGAAAGGATGGATGGAGATCCAGCAGTACTTGTGCTGTGTCTGTGTCTCAGTGCAGTCCTGGTGGAGCAAAGACATTTGCAACCAGCAGAAGTCTGGGGACTGTGCATAGAGCAGCAGTTTGCAGGTTGCAGTGATGCTGAGTGTCACAGTTTGTTTAAATGTCACTGTAGCCAATGTCCAGCTGTTTGTGGAGTCGCTGCCTGGAGGTCACAGTGAACCAGCTGTGTGTGCGTGGGACCAAAATACACGTGCTAGAAGGAATGAAAATCCCCCCGAGTTGTGCATTTTCCTTGCAGTGTTAAGTCCAAGTGGTGGTAACTGAGCATAACCACTGGCCTGGGCAGTTTTGTTCAGGTCCACCACCTAGAGAGTTTTCTGTGCAAGGTTTTTATCCTGCCTGTGCATTGCCCAGCCCTCCAGTGGGCCACTACTGTTCCTTACACTCCTCCTAATTGGAGCAAAAGTGACAGAGCGGATGAAAGGAAACATTGACACCTTGCTGCAGAGATAAGCAACGTGCCAGCAGGAAAGCCTGGCCTCCCTCCATTCCCCATCCAAGAGAGGCAGAATATGTGGTGCTGGCAGTGCCTCTGGCTGCGATGGACAGGTGAGGGGTGGGATATCCCCCTGGAGCAGGTTACTCAGTGTCTCCTGGGGGTCATATCTGCCTCAGAAGCAAGTAAGGGGCTTTGTGGAGCTGTGTTGAAAAGCAGCGATGTGGTGTTGGAAAACACACCTGTGGTAGCAGAGTGGGTGATGGGGAATGGGGAAAAAAAGTTGTTTGTTGCTAAAATCCTGCGTGCTGTGTTTCGGGGAACAACCCTGTACTAACCCATCATTCACCACAATTGCAGCTGGTCATTCGGGGACAGAAAAGCCTAAAGAAAAGAGGTGTAAGCAGAACCCATCAGGTGAGCTTGTCTCTGTTTCAGGCCCTTGTACTCCTTAGTCCTGTTCCTGCTGGGCAGTCAGGAGTCCTTGGGGCTGCCAAGGCCCTGGTCAGACATGACCCAAGGCCCTGTAGTCACTGACTGCCAGAGTTCCCAGCCTGGCTCGCAGCCCCGGACGTGGCCCTTGCCTCTCAGCAGCTCGTGTCTTGTCTTCTGTGGGTCCTGTCAGTGTTTTGAAGGGTTTCAAAGCCTTTAGGTGCACATCTGTGAGTGCCAATACGCCACTTGGGGCCCTGACTCCTCTGGAGCCCTTGGAAAGCAGCAGCCTGAGGTTGTACCTGTTTTATTCCTGTCAAACCCTGCACAGCCAACAAAGGAAGGGCAGAAATATCTTCCTTCCTATCAGACAGCTCCTTCCTGAAGCCAAGAAGGCTGCACTGTAAAACCTGCTGACCGAAAATCCCTTCAAGTTTTGCAGGAGGGGAGATAAACCTGTAGCATGGGAGGGGGTCCAGGAAGCACTGACAGGAAACACACCAAGAGTGGCTGTACTGAGCAGTCCAAGACCTCAGTTCTCTCCGAACTATTAAATACTGACCCACTGTTGCTGTGACACATCTCCCAGCCTCTCCCTGCCATCTCCTTGTACCAGCTCACATCACACTCATCCTCCTCAACCTGTTTCTGTCTGGACTGCAACATTTAAACCACGAGTGAAAGCTCGCAGCAAAAACCAAAACAAAGCCAGAAGTTTTTACAAGCTGGGTATCAGGTTTCGTGTGATTTGCTCGCCTTGTTTCCCTGTGAGGAGTGTTTCTGTCTGCACCACACACAGTGTCAGTTTATTTTAGTGGCTCGGTCGAGGGCCTGGCAGGCTGCAGGGGAGTTGCAAGGTACTCACCTAAACTTTGTGTGAGCCAGGAAACCTGAGGAACTCAAGTGAGCTGCCCAGGACTGGGTTGAGGGGAGTTGGGCTCTGGTTGGAAGCAGTTCCTCTCTGCATTGAGCAGCTGACATGCTCCTCAAAGCCAGGCTGCTGCATGGGGATGTACAAACTTCTTCCCTTTCTCCTTCCTTTATCTATCCCGCATCCTCTTTTCTTCCCCAGCCCTGTTTTCCCCCTTTGGCTCCATTTTGTGCTGCTTCCTGCGTGTCCCATTCAGTGCTCTTCTCCAGCCCTTGCTCCAAGCCATTTCTCCTTGTATTCCTTCCAGTTCTCAGGAGTCCCAGTGGCCTCACTGACAGCAGCCTGGGCAAGCATCCCCAGTCACCGTGAGCGTCACTGGTGGTCAGAGAGGCCCTGGGGAGCTCTGTGTGCTCAGGTGTCCAGCAGAACTCTCTGGAGCTGCCTTTTGGAAGAGCTGACATGTCCTTGCCTCCCCACGTTCCTTCTTCCCGTGGCTGTGTCTCGGCGGGTGGGACAAACACCATGTGGCTCCATGTCACACGTGGGATGGGAGCTCTGGGTGATTCTGGCACCGTTGGCTTGTCCTCTCTTGTGCTCCAGCCAGCAGATCTCTCCCAGGCAGGGAAGCAGGTGGTGATAATGTGGTGGGGAATGACAGAAGGACGGACACTTCGGTCCTCCCGCTCCCATCTGCTGTTTGCTTGTCACCAAACTGCTGCTGTAAGGAACAGTCACCAGCTTTGGGAGGTAAATGTAGGTCCCAGCTGAGCAGCCAAGAGCTGCGTGGCTTGGCCTTGTTAAATGCTTGATGGCTCTCGCTCTCTGTGGATGTGAGTTTTGTGTCACAGGCTCGGATACAGAGATATCAGAGAGCAGCAGGAGGTTTTTAGGCCACCCAGCTGGGGACTTTCTGCGCTTTCCCTGTGTCAGCGTCCTGATTGCAGTGGCACAGACCCCTTCGTGTCTGGAGCGAGAGGCAGGACGGGCAGAGCAGGTCAGCAGCTAAAGCCGCCTAAAGCCGCCTAAAATCCACTGGGGTGCAGTGCTGCAGGGAGTGCTGAGTGGGAATAAGAATGGGACTGGAATGGGAAATGTTGGATTTCAGATGTCTCTTCCCTGTGCACAACCCCAGTCCTTGGCACGGTGAGTGCAGGCACCTGGCATCCTGATCTGTGTCACCTGGCATCTGGCTGCCCGTAAAGCAGCAGCTCTGTGCTGCATGGCAAGCACTGCCTTGGGGCTGGTTGGAGTCCCGGGTTTGTCTCCTCCCAGCAGGGTGGGATGGAGACAGAGGGTGGGTGAAGGACTGGAGCTGTTGTCCATGTTTCAATTGGAGAGTGTCCTCTGTACTCATGGAAAGGGTCTCCACAGCCACCTGGACTTGCTTTTTGATGAAACCTGGAAGTTTCACAGTGCTTTCAAAATAGCATCCTGCTAAAATGTCCCAGTTGCTCCCTTGTGCTGCCTCGGGAGCACAGGCAGCAGAGGTCCCAAGTCACACGGAGCTTCTGTTCATCCCCTGCTGAACTAAGGGAGGTCCAGAAGGCAATGCCATGACCTGATCCTGAAGCATGGAATTGGCTCACTGGGATGAGCAGCAGAAGCTGTTATTCCTGAGGGTGCCATAAAGCTGCTTCCAAGGGACCCCTCTCTGGTGGGGGTCGTTCTGCTGACTCTTGACCCACGCTGGGGTGTTCTGGTCTCAATTCCCAAGAGGCCAAACAGTATTTCAAGGCTGGCTCGTGCAGTGTGAGAGGCAGTGATGATCAGCCTGAGCACGGGCAGGGAAACCCCCGGGAAGGGGCTGAGCTGAGTGTTGTGTTCCACAGTGAAGGTCTCTGCCTTCCTTTTCATCCATGGTTGGAGAGGAGCCTTTGGCTGGGGCTGGGCCCTGCTCTGGTGCCCTCTGTAAGCACGGGGCTCCCAGGCTTTGGGATCTCCCTGGGGTCTCCCTTCCTCTGACTCCAGACAGGGACTCTGGCCTTCCTCAGGGACAGTGACCAGCTCTGACTGAAATGTTTACAGCCTAATGCAACCTGAGCCCTTGTTTTGGGCACAATGGGTGACTCCTCTGTGAAATGAAGGCCAAGAGGGATTAAGGAAATTGTGAGAGTCCAAGAAGAAAAATAAAAGCAAAAAAGGAGAAAAAAATGTTCTTTAGTTTCGACACCTTCAAATACAGCCATCAAAGGGGGAATCTAATTGAAATTGTCAGTGTTTGTTGAAGTCTGAACTTGCTCAGTGTTACCAGTGTGAAAGAGAACAGTTAAAATTATGTAGGGAATTGGGAAATATTTTGAACTTTCGAGGTTGATTTAAGCTGTATAAATACATCTCAATTTCATCTGCTGCTTTAGGGAACTATTACTGTCAGAACTTCCAGTGCAACAAATTTTAGCATTTACAGTTTTTAAAATGTCAACGCTTTTCATTCCTATTTACACAGGGAAGCTTTGCTTTCCAGCACTGTTTATTCCAGGCTGGGGAGAGGGTCAATGGAAATGTCTTCTTTTTTTGAATCAGTTCGTGCCAAGCTGAGATGAGGTTGAGACCAAAAAAAAAAAAAAATGGATTTCCTACATTTGATTTAGAGTAAAAATTCTTGGAAAAGCCTGAGAATCTCCATTTGTCAGGATTTAAAGGACATGGGACTAGATTTTAAACATGGATGGCTGGATTTTCAGAAATCACAAGGTTTCTTCCCTGGTGTGGCCATACATCCCCTTCTGCTCATCCCCTGGAGTCCAGCCACCGTGCAGCCCACCTGGGGGGATTTCTGCTGGAAAGATGGGGCTTTTAGGATGGGATTTTTGGTGGGTGAGTGCAGCTTTAGTGTTTGGGGCATAATACTTCTTGATTACTGCTTGCAGTGTGACATTAGCAGGGCCAGCCCCCGTGCCTCTGCCTCCTGAGGTGCACCCAGCTGCCTCTCAGGCTCTGCCAGCACCAACACAACTTCCATTAGCATTCATCTGGTAATTCTCCTTCTCGTCTGTGCTTGGTTTGTGACTGCTGCAAGTCTCCACGGAGCTGGGAGAGCCGATGGCCAAGTCTGAGGAGTGAGGAAAAGGGGAAGGGGGAGTTGTTCTGTGAGTTCCACTTGGTGCCCAGCACTGGGAGTGCCGCCGATGGGGCAAGGCCATTGCACAAATACACAGCTGCATGTTCAAAGCAGCCTGAAGGGCTGTGCCCAGGAGGAGGGTCAGCAGCTGAGGGCAGCTCTCACCAGGAGAGTGAGAGTCACACAGGGAGAGGTTCAGTTAAGAAAGTGTCACTTTGCTTGGCTGCATAAATAAGTCACTGTGTCCACCGGGCATTTGTGTGCAGTTGAGGTTTCTAGGAATGAACTGTTTATTTCTGGTGCCACATTCATTTAAGCTGTTCCAGACTTCTCGTGTTGAACAGGCAACTTGCAGACAGGAAGAAATATATCTGGGTTAAAATAACCACTCAGCAGCCAGTCTCTGTGGGTGATGTCCTGCCAATTGCTCCAGAGCCCTGGGACGCTGGGGAAGAATTGAGGCAATCTGTGTGAAAGTATTGAGGCAAGGAGCACTCGGCAGAGCTGGGACACACAGCCAGGGATGGGGCTGGGGACTGCAGGCTGCAAGCACAGATACTGGGCTGGGGCTGGGCAAGGCATGGCCAGAAGGGTCCCTGAGAGAACCAAGTGTGGGCAGAAAAACCTGAGCTCTCATTTTGCCTGGAGAATCTGTGGGGGGAGAGATGAAAAATCCCCGGTGCGAGGTGATTTATCATTAATCATTCAAACTCTGGCATTTCTGATTGTTGCCTGCATAGGGGGCTTTGGTGGAAGTGACTGTGCTGTAACAGGGACGTGACAGTGCAGGGAGAAAAAATTGTCCCATTATAAATATGAAGACCAGAAAAATCCTAAGAGTCTTCCTTCACATGAAACAGCGTTGTGTTGAGTACCTGAGCTGCTGTTCCAGACTGACAGTGGTTTCCATGTGTGTAGGGAGCCAAGCATAACGAGGACACCGTGTCAGCACTGCTGCCTGCAGAGCAGCCAGCGGTGGTGCTGAGAATTCCTCGGGCTGTTTGAAGTGCTCTGTGCCACTGCTGGGCTCTGTGCCTGCTCCAGACCAGGTTCTCTTCTGAGGGGGCACTGAAAGTGGGGTTTGCCCCTCCAAAGCTCCCGTGCAGCTGGGCTGCTGCAGGAGCCCTGGAATGCCCAGAGGCACAGATGGTGCCGTGGGCATCCGAGTGCCACCGAGTGAGCTTTGGCATGGCACTTCCCAGGGCAGGGACCAGGGACACAGAGAGCGGGGCCTGGAGGAGCCTGCCCCGGTCAGCTGCTTGGCAGGGCCAGGTCAGGGACTTGTTTCAGTGAAGATCTTGCCCCAGGTACGGAGCTCAGCAGCTGCAGGAGCCCCTGGAGCACTGCTGGGTGATCACAGCGTGCCAAGGGATCAGCAGCATTCCGTCTGCAGCTGGTGCCTCCCGTGCATCCCCTTTCCACAGCGCTGTCCAGTCACGTCTTTGCCAAGCATCATCCATGCCTTCATCTCCATTCCTTACTGGCTGGCCCTGCCACCTGCAGCCCTGTCCAGCAGCTCAGGTCCTCAGCACATTGGGGTGTCCAGCAGGAAGGCTCAGTGTGCTTGATCCATGCAATTCATGAGGGCAGTTTTCCTTCCAAGGAAACCAGGCCAGGTCTGTCGGAGAGCCCCGAGAGCCTCAGCCACGGATGTGCCAGCTCACAGCCTCGGACCTGGCACTGTTCTGGAAATGCTCTGAGTCCATGACCCAATATTTAGCACTACTGAGTTCTGCCCCTCTGCAGGGGTCTGGCCCTGAAGGACCTCACCTGGGAACTGCAGGAAACCACACACGAGGTGCTGGGGATCACTGGCTGTGCCCCAGGGCACCGGGGCTGGATGCAGACAGCTCCCGGGTGCCCAAGGGGCAGCCAGCATCCCGTTTCCAGGCACACCTTACAGAGAGGCAGGGCAAGGTGTGCTGCACAGGAATGTGCATTCCCAGCCTGCAGTTCCTGCACTGCTTAGGAACTCTCTCCTTTGGCATTCGGGGAGGCTGAAACACCCTGGTTTTCCTTCCCAGCTTCAGTTTAAAGAAGCTGTATGATGAAACTGGGAATTTGCATCTGGAGCACCAAAGAAAGCCTTTGTAAAGGGTTTCTTGCCCCCGTGGCTTTTCTTTGCTGGCCTCCTCCCTTGTTTCCTTTGCTGCAGCATTGGGTGTGTGTTAAAGGCTCTGGACATTTCAAATTGGGCAGGAAAGACGCAGAGCCCTGGCTGTGAGAAATTGAGCAAGGGAGAGAAAATTCACAGCTGGACACGTCGGATTTTGTGGTAAATGGAGCTCCCATCCTGCCCTGCCCTGGATAAGTCTGGAAGTGTGGAGCAGGGATAAGGAGCAGGGAGCAGATAGGCAGAGCTGTGTAGAATGCAGCGAGGTCTCTGCCAGTCTCAATATTTAAATCTCTTTCTTTTTTGCAGAAACCGCAAGTCCCCTGATTTCAAATCCTTTCCCGCTTTTACAAAGTAAGTGTGATGGATGTCTGTGGTGCAAAAGGCAAGGACTGCCCTCCTGCAGCCCCGCTGCCCTGCCCTCTGAGCAATTTTCATCAATAAATGGTTTTTTATTAGGAGTCCAGGTGTCAAAGAATGAAATGCCTCGCTTCTGTGGCGCTGGTGTCAGATTTAAATGCAACAGAAATCCTCCAGGGTGTTTCTGTGCAGTCTGGGGCTGCCAAATCACTTGAATATTCAGTCTTCAGGGAGTTTTTGGTGAATGTGTTCTGTGACCAAGGTTTGAAAATGAACCCATATTTAAGTTACATTTACACACAGAAAAACTTGTCCTGGTGGCTCAGCCCAGTAAACACCTGCAGAGAACCAGTTCCCCGTGGCTGGGAGCACGGGTGAGAAACAGGGAGCGAGCAGGAGGGGAAGGAGAGCGGGTCTGGGATGGGTGGACACAGGTGGTCTCTGCTGGAGGTTCTGCCTTGTGGCCTTGATGCTTTCAGCAGGTGGAGCTTCTTCCTTTGCCTTCCAGGGTGTTTGGTTCCTGCTTGGCTTGCGTTGGGATTTTAGGGCGGTTTTCAGCCTGTGCCAGCCTGGTGGTGTGGGCCAGCCCTGAGTGCTGCACCCTGAGCAGGGCCATGGGGGAGGACAGGTGTTCTTCCCCCTCTTACAGACCCGAGAGGGAAGCGAGGGCTTTGTTCAGAGCACGAGTTCGTGTGGGAAGAGAAATCCAATTAATGCCAAGCCCTTTGACAAGGGTGGTGAATTTGGGGCTCCCTTTTCCAAACATGATCCAGAGCACCCTGTTACCTCTTACTGTCTGAGCTGGCTGGAGGTGACAGAAGTTCTGTTTTCAAGGAACTTCCACTGATTTGGGGGTGTGCTGGTGTTTTTGCTGCTGGTTCTCCTGCCTTGCTCCATGGGTTTGTGTCAAAGGGAAGGTGCAGTTGCGCTGTTGGTGAAGCTGAAGCCAATGGAAACCTTGGGCAGAAAGGCTGAGGAGTTTTCCTCGCAGTTGTTCTGCATTTGTTTTTCACCAAGATGTGGACAGAAGTGTTGAAATGTGGATCTTTTCTGCTGAAGAAAGAGCAGCTGGGGGGTGTCCCTGCTGAGCCATGGTGACACCCTGCCGGGTGTCTGTCACTCTGCGCAAGCACCTCGGGGCGCTTGCTGTCCAAACTTTCTGCTGAAGCTCTCGACTCCCGTTCACTCCTGGCTTCAGACCAGGCTCTGCTGTTTTCCCTGGCTTAGATGTGGCAATGAGAGTTAACGTGGGAATTAGAGTGATTTATTTAACCCAAGCACAGGCACTGGTTTTCCTCCGCCTTGGCTCACGCAGCTGCTGCCGTGCTCCGGGGCCTTGCTCATTGGGTAAAGCACTAATGAAAGTGTCTAATTATAGCCTTGGGGAAAGATGTTTTAAACTGTGCAACCAGATGTGAGCGTTAGTTGTGTGTGGCTCAGGACACCGAGGAGGTTTCAACAGCTGCTGGTTGAAACCTGCTCTCAGAAAACACCTCCACGAGCACAGGGGGCTCGGGGGGGAGCACAGAGGGACCCCAGCTTCCCTCGTGCCACCAGCAGCTGGGAGGGGAAGGACAGGTTTGCTGGGGGAAGCACTCAAGGGAAGACCTGGGGGCCCTCTGCTGAGATCAGCCCACCCGAAGGAGAACAGATGCCTGGGGATGCATAAACCTAAGGCTAGGAAGGAAGAGGTGAAATTCCCCAGGGGGAGGACGAGCAGAGGTGCTGCAGTGGTGGGGGGGCCGTGCTCCCAGGAAGGAGAATGGGGCACAGGTGTGGCTCAGATGGGTGTGCAGAGCAGTTCTGACAACTTTTCCAGTTCAAGTTGCGAGAGAAGTCAAAGGGAGGAGGATTTACTGTCTGTTACCAGCCCAGGTGAGCAGTTCTTTTCCAGCAGTGACTTTTCCCTGGTTTGGGATACAGATTGCATCTTTCTTCTCTCCACCTCGCAGATCCCTCTTCCTCTTCTAGCTCTGGCACATCCCACCCTCCTTGCAGCCAGCCTGACTACTTCCCAGAGCTCTCTCAACCCTCACACTTCTGAGCTTTCAGCTCCCGAGCCCCTCATGTTCCACAGTGCAGAGCTGGGAACAAAGTGAGCTCATTCATTCCCACGGGGATTTTGCACATCCTCCCAAGCATCCCTTCCCTTGGTCCTGGGAAAGACTTTAGAATTGTTGGGTGAATTTAAATTTTTTGCTTAGTTTTAACGTGACTCATTTTCATTTGTGATAAACTTAGACTTCTGTGTGTCTTTGTCTCAGAATTATTTAGAAAATGCTTTGGCATTTTCAGAACGTGAAATTAGCTTTTGGAAGTAGGTGGTGATTTTGTTCCCAAAGTTGGACGTTTCTGGAGTAGAACAGAAGAGGCAGCTTTTGGAATTGAGATGAGGTTTAAGTGGCACAGGAGAGCTGCCAGTGTCCAGGGGACTGCAGGGTGCCACAGCCTTGCCGAGGCACCGGGAGCACAGAGGGTCCGTCCTCCCCTCTGGTGGAGGGGCACAGAGGGGGGGTCACACAGCCCCTCTGACCTGCCCGGGGCCTGTCAGCAGCAGCCAGCAGGCTCTCAGAAGTGGGGCTGCTTTCATTAGGTTAATCACACGTTAATTTTGACACGTGAAGGGGCAGTCAGGGCCCTGCTCTGAGACGTTTCCATCTGAGCAGGCTGGGCTCCGGGAGCAGAGGTGTGTCTGTAACACAGGTCACTGACACTGAAATACGAACCCAAGGGGGATGGTTTGCACCCACAGGGGGTCTCCTCCTCTCTGCCAGCTGAGTAAGTCTGAACAACGACATTGCATTGTGCCTCTTGTGGCATTTCACCACAGCTCCCTCACTACTGCTGGTTTCAGCAGACAGCCAGTCCCTGTTAATCCCCAAGGCCTGAAATCCCCGTGTGCCTCTCAGCTGCCCAAGCCTTCTCTCTTTTCCTCAAGCGCGGTTCCTTAGGTACCGTATTTCCAACCTTCCGTGCCCCAGCAAAGCCCAGGAGCAGCGTCACAAGCAAACGCAGTGAGTGAGAGCGCTGAGCCCAACTCCTCCAGAGTGGTTTCATCCTTGCAGGGGCTGCAGGTTCTGTGGGAAAGGTTTAACCTCCCAGCGTTCAAATACAGCTTATACAGACCGTTCATGCTCTCTGTTATGGTTTTCCTCACGGATTCCTGTAGCCTTGAGGTGGATTCTGGGGTTTGCTGCCTGAGACAGGCTTCTCAAAGGGTATAGGCAGGCTCGTGCTTCCCTGGGTTTTGGTTCTTCCATCCCGGATGCTGGTGCTTCTGCTTATTCATTGCTACAGGATATGTTTTCCCCTTTGAACTCAGATCTAGACTTCTGAAATAGTGTAGCAACAGACCTCGCTCTGTGTGTGCGCCAGGCATTTGTATCCAAAATTGTTAATGTGCCAAATGTGTGCGTCCATTCTGCTGCTCCAGAAGGAAATGCCCCAGCGTGAGAGGTGGCAGTGCTGGGGTGGCTGCAGGGCCAGAGGCAAACTGCGACATTCCCATGTTTCAGCACTGTGGTTCGAGATCACATCTGCCAGCCGAGGCACTCTCCTGATGCTGTTTAAACAGGCAGCTGCAAACATTTGCCGTTAGGTTAATTCAGTGGAAAAAATGCACTTTCAACATAGAACAGGGGTAAATGTACATTCCAGCTCGCGAGGGGGCTCTGCACCCAGCTCTTTCCTCACTCCAGCTCATCCATATTGCTCTGGCACGTGGCTCTCCCGCTCTGCTCTCAGCCTTCAGGCACAGCCCTGGTTCCTGTGCTTCCTGCCCTCTGCTTCCCTGGCGTCCTGCTGCCGCCCAGCCCCGTGACACTCACCGTTCCCTGGTCTCGCTGCACTCGGTGACAGCCACAAAGCCCCAGCTGAGCTCCCCCGTGGCACTGCTCCACCCCCAGCTTCTGACTTGTCACTTGTCACAGCCCGGTGCTCCTCGTCTTGCTCAGGAAAGGCAGCAGACACTGGAATTTGACGGAACTGGATGTAAAATAAATTCAGCAGGCTTTGCTCACAGGCTCTAAAATAGCAGGGACGTGCTCGAGGCAGGCTGCACAGAGCAGACCCGGGCAGCCTCCCGAAGAAATCCTCGTGCAGATGCCCGAGATGCCCACCCACGGCAGCAGGTGCTTCCCCTTAGTGCCCTGCCTGTGTCCCTGGCAGTGAAGTGCAGCAGGAGGAGGCTGCCCAGCCCAGCCCAGCCCAGCCCCAGCCCCAGCCCAGCAGCCCAGCCGTGCCTGGCCCTGTCCCGCTCCCTGCGGAGCCGCTGTGTCAGGGGCACGGCCCCACAGCTGAACACACTGAGGTATGCACCTGTGCTGCTTCCTTGCAGACTCTGTGTAATTCTTCTGAACTGATTTCTCCCAAACAGAGCCTTACACCTGTGGAGCTTGTGGAATCCAGTTCCAGTTTTATAACAATCTCCTGGAGCACATGCAGTCCCACGCAGGTAAGCTGGGCACTTCGACTCGCCGCAAGCAGAGAATTAAATTCTGTGCTGCTGCCTGGTGCTGACCCCGATGTGTGTCCGTAGGGTCCTCAGTGCTCCCCATTCCCACAGCCCCAGTCATTTCACCCGCCACAAACAAAGTCACCCCTCAGAGGCTGGAGCAGGCAGGCTCAGGGTAGAGTGTAGCTACTGCTCCTTTCCCTAGGGAGAGAGGGAATGTGCCGTGCTAGCTCAGAGCCCATCACGCTGCTCATTGCCTCTGCCCAGAGGTCTCCAGAGAATCCTCATGGCATAAGCTCCTGCAGCAGGTTAAATCCCCCCTCGTGCCAAAGGGGTGGCTCTCATGGAAGCAAACAAACCAGAAACATTTGCAGGGCAGCAGATCCTTTGCCCACACAAGTCCTGTCCTGTGCTTGTGTCTCCTGGAGTTCTGCAAAGGACTGCAATGTGTTCTCAGAAGAAGAATTTGCCATTTCAGCAGCTGTGTTCAGTTTCCTCTCAGCTACCTACAAATGAGAATTCTTAGGAGTCGTTCCAGTGCTTTGTTTCTAAGTCTTTGGTTTTGTTTCCTGTCTTGATACATAAGAGATGATTTGAAAATTTCAAAGCCAAAGCTGTTTCAAAGACAGCATTCAACATATTCAAAAATGTAGAAACAGAATTAATTTTATATTGGCAGATTTTTTTTCTTTTTTTTTTTTCCTCTTGAATAAAAATTCGAGTGAACTAACACAGTTTTAAGAACAATTAAATCCCCTTTGACAGACCTGTGTTCTCCAACAGACAGCTGCTCTGTTGAGATGCAGATGCAGTGCAGGCCCTGAGGAGAGTGGTACGGGAGGACAAGAGGCTTGAGGAAAAGCATATTTTCCACTCCATAACAGTAATGTTAATCAAAGTTCTTATCTTGCTCTCTATTTTAGTTTTAGTCCTAATTTTAATAGTGTCGCTTGAGGTCTTCGCCCATGAGGTTCCTCTATTCCATTTTAGATCCTGTTGGCAAATCTTAGTGCAGGCTTTGTGTGTTGTTCAGCAGCTACTTTATTTATCATCTCTGTAATGTCACAAAGAGACTTTGAGAGCACTTTGTTAGCAGAAGGTGTGAGTTTGTGTTCCTGTTAGAGCACGGGGGGTTCCTGTGGAGTAATGGGACTGTGCTACCCCGAGGAGCCATGGAGCTCTGCTCAGGGCAGGGCTGCCCTCCCTCCCTGGCCCTGGCTCTGTCCTTGCTGCTTGTCCGTGGCAGTTTCTGCTGCCTCCACGCTGTCTCCTGAGCATCCTGTCCTTGCTTTGGGCTCTGGTACTGAAATGCAGCATTTTGGGTTACAGCTCTGGGTGACACTGAGTGCAGGGGCTGAGGTGTCCAGGGGGACAAGGGCAGCTCGCTGGCAGGGTTGAGCTGTTGCGAATTTTAAGCTAGTGCTGCCTGCAGCTTCCTCCTCCTCTCTTCTTTACAAATGAGCCCCAAAAATGGGGGTGGTGCTGAGGGCTCCCTGTGAGGGTTGGGAGGCCCTGGCACAGGGTGTCCAGAGAAGCTGTGGCTGCCCCTGGATCACTGGAAGTGCCCAAGGCCAGGCTGGACATTGGGGCTTGGAGCAGCCTGGGACAGTGGGAGGTGTCCCTGCCCATGGCAGGGGTGGCACTGGATGGGCTTTAAGGTCCCCCCCAACCCAAACCAGTCTGTGGTCCTGTGATTGTTCCCCATTTCACTGTGCACTGTAATGCTCCTTCACAGCCTGTTTCACAGCACCATTTCGTACTGAAGCATCCTAGGAACTAGAAAATGTCCTCTGGAGGGTGGGGAGAAGTTACAGAACAGGGCTGGAGGGAGCAGTGTCTGTGATCCAGCTCCTGTCCCATCAGCAGAGCTCTGTGGATGGGTAAATCTCCTCTGCCCAGCTCAGGATTACTCTTGGTGAACTCTGTTTTCTCATTGCCCCCTGCTCTGTTTGCAAGTCCCTTCCCCTGCCTGGCTGCCTCCTCCTGAAGTCTCACTGGTGCGGTGACAAGCCAGGGTGCCCACGTCTTCTTCAGCTGCTTTCTGCAGGCGCCACCGAGGCTGTGCCCTGTGAGAGGCACTGTCCTGTCCCCTGGCATCCCTGGCCGTGGTGCTCGGCAGCCCTGTGCTCACCCCTCTCCCCTTCCTCCGCGTGCGCAGCCGGAGCGGGCGGGCGGCGTTTGCTGCTGTGGGGATGAGGGCAAAGCCAGAGCAGCGGCAGGAAAGCTGTGGCCAGCGCTGGGGGGTGTCCAGCTCTGGGTGTTCTGTGCCAGCAGACAGCAGGGAAGGCTCGCAGGGCCTGCAGTTGCCCTGGCAGCTCTTTGTTGCTTTCAGTCTGACAGGAGGCTGTAGGGAGCTGAGGGTCGGTCTCTTCTCCCGAGGAACAACTGACAAGGACAAGAGGAAACGGCCTCGAGTTGTGCCAGGGGATGTTTAGATGAGAAGGGTTCTCGAGCACCCCGAGCCCAGGGCAGGGGTGGAGTCACCATCCCTGGAAGTGCTCCAAGAACACGTGGATGTGGCACCTGGGGACACGGGTCAGTGGTGAATGCGGTGGTGGGGCTGGGCTGAGGGTTGGACTGGACTGGATGATCTTGGAGGTCTTTTCCAACCTCTCCAAGTCTGTGATTCTGGGCTTTCCATATCCGAGAAACAGCATTGCCCCAGCATCTCTGGAGCCTGGGAGCACAGGGAGCTGGCAGCAGTCAGCAGAACTGGTGGCACAGGAGGCACAGACTGGGCACACAGGCGTGGCACTGCTTTACCCCGGCTCAGGGATGTTTCATTTTGGGGATGCAGAGAGCCTGGAAGCCTGTGTGGGTCAAACACTCCCTCAGTTCGTGTGCTCAGGAGCCCAGTTTGGTTTGTCCTGTCCAATGCAGAGGGCTGATCTCTTCCAGTGGCTCTGCTGCCTCCCCTGGGCCCTTCTCACAGGGAACAGAAGCCAGGGAACGTGCTGCTGGCCTCCAGGAGCAAAATCAGGGACATACCGGCTCGAGAGTCATTCAGAGGGCTGAGCCCGAGGCTGGAAGGTAATAAGGAGAGATTATAGCTTCATAAAGCAGCTTCACAGTGAGAAGAAGCAATTAGAATGTAAATTGGGTGCTGAAAGGCAGAAATAGAACAGCAGAACACCAGGCAGAGGAATTTGTTCTGTAATTACACTGAACAATATACAGCTTTGACTCCCTTTAGAGTACTTTGTTCAGGTCGAGTGCTGCCGTATAATGCCCTTCCTACAATCTAGGCCTGAAAAAACAAAAGGAGGACTAGGCTGAACCTGGATTAAAGGATTGGAGGCATGAAGAGAAATTAAAGAACCATGATCTGTGTAGTTCACAGACTGCCTGATAAGGAAGATGAGGCTGAAATGTACAAATCTCATTAATGCCACACTGAATGCCAGCAGATATTTGTATATAATAAATCCCCTATTATTAGGAAATAGATAAAAGAGTTATGGGGAGGAAATACAGAGGGTTTCTCCCCCTACCCATCCCTCACCAAGACAAGGAAGGCCTGAACCAGGAGCAAAGTTCGTAGGCAACATCCAGCATTTTCCTTTGCCCACCCACAGGTGTTTGGAGTTGAGGACACCCGTGACAGTGGCTCAAGAGCAATAGTCTGGCAGGTGCTGGGGGACAGGTGATGTGTCACACCTGGGCACTGGTGCTCTCTGGGGCACCTCGTGCTCTTCACAGCTCTGAAAGGACCAACCTGTGGCTGCAGCCTGAGCATGGCAGTGTTCCCTGGGCACCCAGCATGGCCAGGGAGCTCCCTGGGCCCAGAGGCTGCCCTGGGTCTGTCATGTCCTGGGTTGCTCTGAGGTGTGGATCCAGCCTGTGCCAGGGCCGTGCCCACAGATAACTGAGCAGCCCGTGCCTGTCCGTGGGCAGGGAAGGGCAGAGCTGCTCACACTGGAGAGGCCTTGTAAGGAGGAGAGCGCTGGAGCTCCACCACAGCCCTGCTGGTCTCCCTGCTCTCCCAGGGCACTGGCACACATGGAGGAGAGCAGCTTTGCCCCGTCCTGTGTGTCCTGCTGGCCCCCCAGAGCAGCCTGGCAGAGCTGTGGGTGCCTCAAGGCACTGCTCCAGAGCACAGGGCAGGGTCCCTGCGCTCTGTGCTGGTGTCCCCAGGCTGCAGGGGCTGCCCCCGGGCTGGCCAGCCTGCACTCCCTGTGAAGTCAGTGCAGAGCCAGTGACTCCAGGTGAGTTCAGAGCACGGTGGTTCTGACTCCACGAGAGGATCCAGTTCTGCCTGGGTGAATGAGTGGCACCCCCGAGTTCAAAAGGAGCCCTAAGGGGCCACCTCAGCGAGAGGTGTGTCTGACAGATGTGCAGAATTAGGTGCGAGGAGTCCAGCTGTGGTGAGCAAATGGCCTGTTCTTTTTCCTTTGGTTTTATCTCCATCCTTCTGCTCAGCCTGCTCATCAGTCTCTCCATCTTTCTGCTTCCTCTTCCAGCCCATTTCACTGTGCACTGTAATGCTCCTTCACAGCCTGTTTCACAGCACCATTTCGTACTGAAGCATCCTAGGAACTAGAAAATGTCCTCTGGAGGGTGGGGAGAAGTTCTTGGGGCATGGGAGAGGAAAGAACATGGCTACAATACAGAATTTACTGGTCTTGCCTGCATTTCCTTGTAAGATCCCATCAGATTGGCAGCGACACACCCAGAAATGGGAGCACGAACACAGAGGCTTTGGGGGTGCGTGGTGCCTGCAGCCTCAGGGTGGGATGGCCTTCAGTCACACTCCAGAAACTTTGTGTTTGCAGTCTGAGGCAGCAGTGAGAGCCCCAGAGGAGATGAGCCCTCGCTCTTCACGGGGAAGAAACCAGACCTGAAGGTTGCAATGAAACCCTTAGATCCAGAGGAGCCGAGCGCAGCCTGAAAACCAAAGTGCTTCCCAGAGAGAGCAGGGCAGCCACCTGCAGCGCAGAAAGAGGCAGCGAGGGAGCAGAAGGATCAGTGTCTGTTCCACCTCATTTCAGAAGCAAATGAACAGCCCAGCTCGGGCTGAGCTTCCATTCCTCCTGGAGTGCAGCTGCAGCTCCTCAGGAGACGTCCCTCAGGGCGTGCTGATGGCATCGGTGTCCTGGTGCACAGACAGACACGTGGCACGTTTCAGCCACGTTTTGGGAAGCGATGAATTGTGAGTCCAAAGACAGTTTCGAGGTCCCTGAGGGTGCTGTGCCAGCTCACTGAAAGCTGCCTAAAAGCCACAGAGAGTGTGGTAGGTCGTTGTCCCCTTAGTTAAAGGAAACCTACGTAAATGCTGGGCAGTTGGGTAGTTTCCCTTTCTTTGTGCCTTAAGCATTATTTTGTGCTTTTAACCCCTGCCTGTCTCTTGCCTCACAGCTGACAATGAGAACAACATTGCCTCCAGCCAGCCCAGGTCACCTCTCCCCGTGGTTGAAGAAAAGTGGAAACCACAGCTCCAAAGAAATAACGCCAACAACAGTACGTACAGCTCCTCGCTCTGTCCGACAGCTGCCTCAGGGTGCAGCAGTGATGGACACGGCACAAGGCCCTTGTCCTCACCAAACTGTGTTTGATTTCATCCTTAATTCATGTCCTGCCTGCCAGAGCAGAGCACCCCTTCCCACTACAGGAGTGCGACAAAGAGCCCCGGGGTGGTTGGAAGGGTTTGTGAGCAAGATGCGTTTGGTAACTCCTGAAAGAAGGTGGATTCTGATCCAAGGTCAGACTTCCTGGCCTGGAGTTAAGAAACAAATCCAGGCATCGTGGTGTGACACAGGCACAGGGTACTCAGAGCAGCTGTGGCTGCCCCTGGATCCCTGGCAGTGCCCAAGGCCAGGCTGGCCGGGGCTTGGAGCAGCCTGGGACAGTGGGAGGTGTCCCTGCCCATGGCAGGGGGTGGAACTGGATGGATTTTAATGTCCCTTCCAACCCGCACCGGTCTGTGGTTCTGTGATTTGATGTCCCTCTTTCCATCTGGGCTGAGCTGTGACCATCCCCACACCAGGGACAGGACGCAGATCTGCTCCCTGCTGCTCTGAGCAAGAGCAGGGCCTGTCTCTGGAGGTTCCTCTGTCCAGAAACCTTGGGGGAATGAATCCAAGGTTGGAGTTGTCTCTTCCATCACCTGGGCTCGTTCCACCTCTTTGGGGGTCTCTGAGAATTGTTTTGTGCCTTGCCCCCGCCCTCTCTCGCTGCGGTGGTGCTGATCCCGTCCTTTCTGTGCCCGCTTGTGTTTCCCCGCAGTGTCGGCGAGCGGCTCCGTGGGGAACAGCGCGATCCCGGAGAAGGAGCGGCAGAACATCGCCGAGAGGCTGCTGCGGGTGATGTGCACCGACCTCGGGGCGCTCAGCGTGGTCAGCGGCAAGGAGTTCATCAAGCTGGCACAGACGCTGGTGGACAGCGGGGCTCGCTACGGTGCCTTCTCCGTCACCGAGATCCTGGGCAATTTCAACACCCTGGCTCTGAAGCACCTGCCTCGGATGTACAACCAGGTGAAGGTGAAAGTCACCTGCGCCCTGGGCAGCAACGCCTGCCTCGGCATCGGGGTCACCTGCCACTCGCAGAGCGTCGGCCCCGACTCCTGCTACATCCTCACCGCTTACCAGGTGGAAGGCAACCACATCAAGAGCTACGTCCTGGGCATTAAGGGCGTAGACCTCCGAGACAATGGCGATTTTATCCACCACTGGGTGCAGAACGTGCTGTCGGAGTTTGTGATGTCGGAGATCAGGACGGTGTACGTGACAGACTGCAAGGTCAACTCCTCGGCGTTCTCCAAGGCGGGCATGTGCCTGCGCTGCTCGGCCTGTGCCTTGAACTCGGTGGTGCAGAGCGTGCTCAACAAGAGAACACTACAGGCTCGCAACATGCACGAGGTGATCGAGCTCCTGAATGTCTGTGAAGACCTGGCAGGGTCCACAGGCCTCTCGAAGGAGACCTTTGGCTCCCTGGAAGAGACCTCCCCGCCGCCCTGCTGGAACTCGGTCACCGACTCCCTGCTGCTCGTCCACGAGCGCTACGAGCAGATCTGCGAGTTCTACAGCAGGGCCAAGAAGATGAACCTCATCCAAAACCTGAACAAACACCTGCTCAGCAACCTGGCAGCCATCCTGGCGCCGGTGAAACAGGCCGTGATCGAGCTGAGCAACGAGAGCCGGCCCACGCTGCAGCTGGTGCTGCCCACCTACGTCAAACTGGAGAAACTGTTCACTTCCAAAGCCAACGATGCTGGCGTGGTCAGCAAACTCTGTCACCTCTTCTTGGAGGCGCTGAAGGAGAACTTCAAAGTTCACTCGGCACACAAGGTAGCCATGATCTTGGACCCTCAGCAGAAGCTGCGGCCCGTCCCGCCCTACCAGCACGAAGAGATCATTGGCAAGGTCTGCGAGCTGATCAATGAGGTGAAAGAGTCCTGGGCAGAAGAAACAGAATTTGAACCTTCAACCAAGAAGCCTCGTGCAGCAGGGGAGGCCACAGCAGCTCAGGAAGAAGATTGGTTCGGGAAAAATGAAGTCTATGATTATTTGCAAGAACCTCTCTTCCAGGCCACCCCTGACCTGTTTCAGTACTGGTCGTGTGTTACCCAGAAGCATACGAAACTAGCCAAGCTGGCCTTTTGGCTCTTAGCAGTGCCTGCTGTGGGTGCCAGGAGCGAATGTGTAAATATGTGTGAGCAGGCGCTGTTGATCAAAAGGAGGCGGCTACTCAGTCCAGAAGACATGAACAAACTCATGTTTTTGAAGTCCAACATGCTTTAAGACTGTCTTTTAATTAAAACAAAACTTTAAAACACTGTTCCAAACAAAGAAAAAGAAATTTAAGTTCTAAACACTGTGGACCTCATTATGAATGCCCCTGGAAACCAAGTGCTTTTTTATATATATATAAAAATATAAATATATATAAAATTAAGTTTGAAAGGAAAGCTGAGCACGGGAGAGAGACAGCCCTCTGCCAGGAACGTGCTCCTTTCCATAGATAGTGTGTGGACTTGACAGACTTTCTAATGTTTTCAAGTGGGCAGACGAATGGGAGGCTGATGTTCTAAAGTCTTCAGGCAGCTGAGATCTAAAGTGACTTGAAGTTTCTTTTGTTTCTCCTCCACCCCACCTTTCCTCTTGTCCCCTGGGCCATCTTGCCATGGATAATCAGACTCCATTGACCAGTTCTGCACTGGACTTTGCTCCTCTGAATAACTGTACACCTTGAGGGCACTTGGCTGCAGCCTTCTTGGCACGGTGCACGAATCAGGGCAGCTGTGTTCCATCCACACCGGTATCTCTAGAAATCGGGAAGGGAGGCTTTAAGGTTTTTGATTTTTAATTTTGTTTTTAACCTTTCCATGTCCTTTTTTTTTTTTTCCAAAAACCAAAAGTTGCTCCTCTGTCTCTACTCCCAGTTTTGAGTTTGACATGGCAGCGAGTGATTATGAGTTTGATTTCAAACTAAGAGAAATGGTTCATGGCAGAAACTGTCAGTAGTTGTTGCGTTTCTTGGCTTTATATTTTTTTACAGCTGAGCTTCTTTTCTGAACTCCAGGTGTTAATTAGCTTTTCTGTGAATCTCGTACATCAGGTGTTCTCAAACTTGTTCTAGAGTAGCCCATTTGCAATTATTTGATATTCTCATGGGAACCACAGCAGTTGTTCATGTGGCAAAGCCTAGAAGCCAGGACAAGCAAACGGTGACAGCACGGGTGGCTGTGGGCCACCAGCGAGCTTGCCAGCTCTGCCAGAGAACCCTTGCACCTAAAGTTTTTTGTTAAAAAGTGTCTCGGTGGCACACAAACCACCCTTCCCAAGGCCAAGGACAAACCAAGGTGTATGATTTTTCAGGGGAACAAAGCTCACCAGTTTTGTCAAGCTGGGGTTTGAAGGAAGCTTAGAGAAGTGCATGGGCTCAAAGATCCTTCTGAATGTAAGTGCTCCTGACTGAGTGCAAAGAATATCTTCCCATTTTTGTTTGGAATGGTTTCCTCTAGTGGCACGAATGTCTTTTTGATACCTACAGTGCATTACACTACTTGTTCTGTTGCTGACTTGTTCTGGCCAGGAAGGCCACGGGCCCCGAAACGTTCACGCGTAACTGGCTCACCCCAAATGCAATTAGAGATCCCCGTCACCCCAAACCATCTCGGTCACTCTGCTGTCCCCAGGGCCAGAGCTCCTGCAGGCACAGCTCCCGAGCTGCTGGACAGGCTCTGTCAGGTTTGGTGCCTCTTGGACAATTCCCAGCCTCTGGTGCCAAACTGTGCATCTTTCACCCCTGGGACTTGTCTCCCGGGGGAAACTGAAGCAAATTCTCGTTTTTTCAGCAGTCTCTTCTGCTTCCAGGAGCTCTGGAGCTGCGGTCCCGGTGGCGTGGCAGGGTCGGGAGGAGGGACTGGCCCCGCTGGGAGCAGCTAGAGCCCTGCAGCAGCCCTGAAGGGGAGTTTGCTGCTGGCTGACGGTGCAGAGGCAGACTGGGGGCCCTCTCTGGAGTGCTGCTGCTGACCAGATGTTAAAGCAGGATCCCACCTGCCCGGCTCTGCTGTAAGAGAAGGTGCAAGTTCCAAGACATGAGAAAGAGCAACCCCAATCTCTCAGGCTTTGTGTGCAGATGCCTTGAACCTCACGGGCACTCCCTGACACCCGCACTGCCACGGGACTCAGGGGCACGGTTTGCATGCTGGACCCTTCCCCACGCCAGGCTCACGAGGACAGACCTTGGCACCAGCTGTCTTGCCCTGTCCAGCCCTTCCAGCCTTCCGTTGCCTCGAGGCTGCTGTTTGGGTTGGCCTCTCAGCACTGTTCCTGCCACCAGGCCCAAACCTTTGTGTCCTCAAGTGTCACACAGCCTGCCACACGGACAGAGCTGCCGAGGCAGAGGCTCTTGGACACCCCATTTCCCTGGCAGTGGCTGATGGAGGGGTTGGTTATAGGGCCAGCTCTCCTCCTTGCTGGTTTTGTTTTCTCCTGTACAAATCCTGCTTGCCCAGCCACCAGCTGGGCCCGGGGTAGCACAGCAGGGCAGGAGAAACGTGTGACAGACAGAAATGAGCCCTGAGGGAGTGAGGGGCGTGCTGGGCCCACTGGTACCACACAGCAGGAAAACTTGGCTGGTGCACGTCTCCAGAGCAGGGTCAGCCGCGGGCACGGAGGGTACCACCCAGCTCAGCTGTGGGCACAGGGGTCAGGACGGGCAGGTCCTTCTCCTCGTGGCACATGACACCTTCTCGTGTGGTTCACCTGAGAGCTCTGTGATGCTCAGGGGAACGCGCCGAGCCCTCGCATTCCTTTGGAAAGGCAGCTCCAACCCCCAGCCCTCCTTTGCTAAGGGACACGTAGATGGTTTCTGTGGGATTTGCAAACTCGGGCTCGTCTTGTCTGTGCGAGGCATTGAGGGTGGGAAGCGTGCAAGGCAGAGTTAGCACAGCCAATGAGACAATTCAAGTCCTTGGCACTGAGAATGGGATCCCTGCAGGGATTTGTGCCCAGCAGGGAGCAGGACTGCGGTGCAGGGTCAGGACAGGCGGGCAGGAAGGCCACAGCCACCCCTACCTCCCATCCCACCTCCCCTTTCCCTTCTCACACTGTGGGTTTGGCACCAGACCTGGGGTTTTCTTGCGGTGCTGACCAAAGAGAGGTGCTTGGCCCTCTCCCCCATCCCAAAAACTTCCCCTCCGAGGCAACTTCGGTTGTAGTTGCACTAATGATGGCTGTGAAGCAGTGATGTCGGGTGGATGAGATTCTCCCAAAGACTTAAAAACTCAGCAGCTGGAAAAGCAAGAGAAAACCCAAAGGCCTAAAATGGAGCATTCTCGGAAGTGGGTGAGGGGAGGAGCTGTTTGGGCAGCCCCTTCTCCAGAGACTCACTGGAAGAAGGTGCAGCTTTTCCTGGCTCTGGCCCACGGTTGCAGGGAGCTCAGCTCAGAGGAGCTGCTCCTGCTGGGTCTGCTCCAGGCTCTCTCTGGGTCACTTGGGCTTCGGTGAAAGCAGAGAAGCACATCTGTAGCACATGTATTTACCTTAAATGCCAAGCTCCTGCTCCTCTTCCTCCTTCCTTCTTCAAGGCTTGAATTCACATTCTGCGGAGCAAAAATACTTTACCAAGGTCTGAAATTTGGAAGCTCTTGTTCACCAGGTTTTTCCAACCCCAGGTGCTCTGTTCCTGCTCTGTGGAGCAGCAGGGGTGTTGTAGGGAGCACTGCTGGTCCTGAGGTGGGAGACTGCACAGGAGAGGCTCTGAGTTTGGCCAGGGCTGTCGTGAGGTTCTGCTCCCTTTGAGCTGGGAGGAGAAGTCCTCAGAGCTGGGATCATCCTCTGGTGGGTCGTGTCGGGAATTCACTTTCTGCTCGTTGATTTCCTTTGATCTCCCTCGTGAGATGTGTCAGGATGCAGACACGGTGTGTGCGGCCTCCAGGCATCCACCTGTTCCTGCTGCTGGCTGTGCAGGCTTCTCCTCCTGGCCTCACAGTTTGCTTTGGGAGCGTTCTGACCTTCCAGCACCATCGGGTGAACTCTAGGAGGGAAGGGCCTGTCTGAATGTCCTTGTTACTGAAGAGAGCGGGACAGAGGCAGAGCTCTTCGGGAGGTTGTTTCTGCGTGGGTGCAGCAGCCAGGTCAGGAAGGATTTGTCCCCTGTGGCTCTCAGCAGGCAGGGGTTGTGTCTGGCTTGCAGGATGGACCTGGTATCTTGCACCTGGCTCGAGTTGGGAGGGAGGTGAGCTTCCCTTCCTGGCCAAGCTCTCTGTCTGTGCTAAGGAAGCTGCTTTGGGTGGATTTGAACTGGTGCAATCTGCAAAACTTTCTGTGAAAGCCGACTGTGGGCTCAGGTTTTGTCCAACTCAGTTGTTCGTTCATTGCTGGTTAAGCCGGTTTAACTTTGGGCTGAACTGGTTGAAGCGTCCACACAAACCACCTGCACTGGTTTATCTGTGCTTGCTGGGCAGAGGTGATGCCCAGCAGCAGCTCAGGGAGTCACGACCCTCACGTGAATTTTGCAAATGAATTTGCAGATGCTCTCGAGGCTTGGGAATGACTGAAAACAGAGGGGGGACACTTCTAGGAATGGCCTGAGCTCTGAATGGTGCTGTTGGAGTGTTCAGTGGGATGGCTCAGGTGGGTGGGGTGGTTTTTCTCCAACTGTCTGCAATAACCCAGAAGGTCTAGCGTGGGAAGGAATTGCCAAAAATGTTTGTGTTGGTGGCTGAGTCTGCTCCGAGGGGCCGGTTCCACTCTGGCCGTGGTGAGCACAGGACAGGGGACTGGACCCTCCTCCTGCTGCTCCCACGGTGCCCTGGGCATTTCTAGGCAGCACCATGTTACTGATGAATCAAAAGACATGAAAAGAGCGGCCAGGAAGGTGTTCCAAGGCTGGGAGCGCTGCTCTGTGCCGAGGAAAGGCTTGGATCTCTGGTTGCACCTCTTGGCTGAGGGAGGGGCAGGAGCTCCTGGGAGCATTCGCACAGGAAGGGCCGAGTTGTTCCCTAGGGGGTAATCGGGACTAATGGGAGGAAAATGAAACAGACACTAAAGGCAGATTCTGGGAAACCTCTCTGGGGGGAGAGCTCTGCTCCTCTGTGAGGAGGGGAGTGTGTTTTGAGCCCTGTCATTGAAGGCAGGGCTGCAGAGTGGAGCTCACTCCGTGAGACACGAGGCTGGGCCTTGCCGAGAGAAAAGGACCCGGGTGTGGAGGTGGGAAGTGCCGGGTTCCTGCCCAGAACCCTCCAGGAGGGCTCACAGAGCTTTGCCCTCCCCGTCCTCCCACTCCTCACCAGCACCAAGCCCTTCCCAGCTCTCGGGGTGTCCATCAGCCAGGTGCCACCAAGGAACCCACCAGTCGAGGAGCAAATGTCCTGTCAGGCCTTACCCTGCTGGGGTGGGGGACAGTGTCCAGTGTTGTGCTGCTCCTGCTGAGCTTTTCCCGTGCTATACTGTAAGCTGGGATCCCTGGGATCCCTCGGGAATGCCCCGAGCCATCGGCCGAGCCCCGTGCCCCATGCCAGGCGTGAAGCTGTCGCTGTAGCAATAAGAACTCCCCGTTCCATGTGTGGGACCTGTCCCCGTGCCGCCGCTCCGTCACCTCCCCGGGGCTCCTGGAAGTGTCCCCGAGCAAACCCCGAGGCCCAGCTCAGCCCGGTGGGGGACAGGCCTGGGGACAGTCTGCTAACGCTAGGCCAGAAATGGTGAACCAATGACAGTGGGTTGCCCTGAAATTTAATTTTCTCTCTTGAATGTTTGTGGGATTTCTGTTTAACTTCGGGTTTCGTTTGGCTGCTTAGTTGAGGTTTTGTTCCTGTTAAGAGTCCTTTGTTTGTAACTCGACGGGAGACTTTGCTCACATAGACAACGGTGTATCCATGGACCCCGAGGGGTTCCTCATCCGCAGGCAGCTGAGTGGGAATTTTTAGCTCGTGAAACGAGGAATGATGACTGGAGGGATGTTCTGTAGCAGCCCTGACAGTGGGACCCAGGTGAGCAGCTCAGCCTTAACGATGGGAATATTGTAGGGTGGAGCTGGTGAGCACAGACACGTCCAACCCTTGCTTTTGACAACCAAAGTTCCTTAAAAAGGCACTTCCAGCCTCACTGGCCTTGAATCCCTGTCCTCACCTCCTGGGGGTTCTCGTGGAGTCTCTGCAGTGTCTGTGGATGGGCTGGGGTTGTTTTTTCCAGCGGGCTGGGGGCGGGAGAAGGGATAACTTTGCCCCTTGCTGTGTAGAAGGACCTTTCCACTCAAGGAAGGAGAGGTGTGTTCTGGAAGGAGCAACACTCTTAGGAGCTGTTTTCCATGGTCCCTCGAAACTTACTGGTACTTTAATACTCCTTTTTTTGAGTTCTTTAAAGGCAAGCTGGTAGTGGATGAGCTGCACCGTGGTGACAGGTGACAGCCCAGGCTGTCAGCGGGGGGAACACTCTGCCCAGGCCGTGAGGATTGTGGTCCACGCCGTAGCCAGACAGTGTCATGGTGACAACCAAACACCAGGAGATCCTTGTTTGCAGCCAGTCTGAAAAGAGAAGCTGTTCCTCGCTCGTACGTTCCATTTCCCAAACCTCCTCCTGGGAGCTGAATTCTCGTTTCATCAGGCAAAGGATTTAATGTTCTCCTGTCCCTCCTGGCCCTCCCTGCCCTCAGTAACTCGTGTGCATTTCCTTCCTTTCTGTAGATGCAGATGTTCTAGGCAATACCACAGAGCACCCGCGCTGCGAGTGCCACCATGTCATCTTAAAAAATACAAAAAAAATATACAAAAAATATACAAAAAATATCTTTTTTAGGCCAGAGTTTTCTACAGGTATTAATGAATATTTTTCTTAATCCTTATAAGTTTTATGTGTTTAATATTTCTTAATACCGGTAGCATTAATTTATACTTTTGTAGCAACACAATATTTTTATAAACCGCCACCGCTGGCTTTGTCTTCATAACGGGAAACGTGCGGGCAGCTGGCCCCGCGCTGTACCATGTACTGTATTTAAAAGGTTATCTAATGTCACACTTGCTGTGTTAATAAACAAAACAAAACCTGTTTGAAGTCTCATGTATTGTTGGTGTGGATCAAATGACTCACTAGAGAGCAATATTGCACGGGGTTGAGTTGCTGATTTTCATTGTGATATGCGAACGCTTGAGGCCAACTCAAGTTCTGAGGTTTTTTTGGTTTATTTTTGTTGTTTTCGGTTTTTTTTTTTCTTTTTTTAGGATTTTGTTTTGGTTTTGTTTTGTTTTGGGTTTTTTTTTTCAGCTAAATAAATTCAGTGCTGTTTGAAACTTAGACTGACGTCAAATGAAAAGGATTATTAAAGAAAAAAAAAATCAAGGTGTTTAAATGTTGCTGTTTTTACAAGTCTGTTGCTGTCTGAATGGAAATATTCCGCACGAGAGGAGGAATAGTTCCACTTAGCTTCCAAAGGGGCCGAGCGCTCCAGGCCAGAGCTCGGCCATTTGGAAATACCTTAGAGACATGTTTCTGCAACATTCTTTTCAGAATTGATGCCAAGGCAGAAGACAAACTGTAACTGTAAGAAAGCATCCGTTGCTTGAGGATTTTCATGTCAGTGTTGTATTTATGGTTTTACAATAAAACAACCTTTAGGAAAAAAAAGTGTCTGGGGTTTTCTCTGTTTTCTGTATTTCAAGCTTGGGGCTGGGACATCCCCGGTGCTGATGTGCTGTTGTGAGGAGGGAAAACATCCTTGGAAGTGACCTGGATCCCAGCAGTGGTGTCTGATGGATCCCGCAGAATCACGGAATGGTTTGGGTTGGGAGGGACCTTAAAGCCCCTGCCATGGGCAGGGACACCTCCCACTGTCCCAGGCTGCTCCAAGCCCCAATGTCCAGCCTGGCCTTGGGCACTGCCAGGGATCCAGGGGCAGCCACCAGCCCCCGGCAGTGACCCCAGAGCAGAGCCCGGGACTCCGGGCACTGCCGAGGGCAGAAAGGAACCGGTTACAAGAGGCAGCTCCGAGGGTGACACTGGCACGAAGGGTCATCCTGGGGGGTCACCTCATCCCGAGGGGTCACCTCATGCCGAGGGGTCACCTCGTCCCAAACCGTCTTTGTGGGAGAGATCCCTGTGGCACAGCCCCGTGGTGGCACTTTTCCAGCTTTCAGAGTGCTGAAGGAGGCCGACAGCCACAAAGGGCACAGCAGAGAGTTTGCTTCAGTCAGATTTATTTCAATCGGATGTTTTGCACAAGATTTTAAAGGAACAAACCTGGCTCGGCTGCTCTGCTGCCTCTTTAACCTTCAACAACTGAAGGGATCCATCAATGGATCCTCCTCCAGGTTCAAGGAGCTAAAAGGAGCTGCTTTTAGCTCCAGATGAGAGGGCAAGAGCCATCACTGCCTGTCAAGCCCCAGTCATTCTCTGTTATAACACTGTAGGATCATGCGTTGCTCATTCTTTCCAGAGAAATTAATTTTGGCATTTCTATTTACCCAGGGTCAGAAAACGCAGCTCCTGCAGGATTGGAAGGCTGCTGCCTTCGTTACTTGTTTTTCCCTGCTGTGGAAAGGAGCACCAAGGAGAGCGATTGGCTCCTGCTCAGCCTCACACTGTCGTGTGGGAGGCGGAATGATGAGAGAAGGGAAGTTTCTCCTGCAGTCAGCAAACATCAGAGGGGGCAGGAGGAGCCCGTCGCTGCCATTCCTGAGTGACAGAACCTGGGGCTCCGGGTGGGATGGATCTCACTGAATCTCAAAGAGGTTTCCGAGTGCCCCCACGCAGACAGGGAATGTCAGAATCATTCAGGCAGGAGCAGACCTTTAATGCCACCCAGCCCAACCAGCACCGCCCGGGCACCACTGCCCCACGTCCCCAGGTGCCACATCCACAGGGCTTTTGAACCCCTCCAGGGATGGGGACTCCACCCCTGCCCTGGGCAGCTGTGCCAGGCCCTGATCACCCTTTCACTGAAGAAATATTTCCCCAATATCCACCCTGAGCCTCCCCTGGCCCAGCCTGAGGCCGTTCCCTCTCCTCCTGTCCCTGTTCCCTGGGAGAAGAGCCCGACCCCCCCCGGCTGCCCCCTCCTGTCAGGGACTTGTGCAGAGCCACAAGGTCCCCCCTGAGCCTCCTTTTCTCCAGGCTGAGCCCCTTCCCCAGCTCCCCCCAGCCCCACGCTGGGCTCTGGGGCTCTGCCTGGCTCTGGGTCCCTGCAAACCCCGTGCTGGAGGTGCTGCTCATCCCAGCTCCCCAAAAACCCTCCTCTGACAAAGTGCCCTTGGTGAGCACAGAGGGCTTTGAAATCCCCCTGACCCCTTGGGGTGGATGGGAGCAGGGCAGGGGGCTGCAGTTCCGTTCTTTTGATACCTCTGGATAACGAGGACTCCGAATTCAGCCATTTCAGATGAAATCACACATCTTGGCAAGTGCTTGCATACGTCCGGAATATTCTCTCTCATTTTCTGGTGAAAGACATCATTGCTCAGTGCTTGGAACCAGATTTTCATTTGAATGCAGCTCCTGACCGAGTATGAGAAAAAAACCACAGTAATAATATTTTTTTCTGAAAATAACACGCAGAGAGAAAAAGAAATTGCTGTTTGGCGAGATCTATAAATTGTTTTTCTTCCCCACAGAGATGGAACGTTTCTCTCACTTGGGGAGAAATCATTTGTTTAGTACAAAGTCTGACCTGTGCTGCCAATCAATGAATGTTTCATTGCTGTCCCATCGATCCACATCCAGTGAAGTTGAACTTCCCGGGACAACGACTGAGGAGCACAAGCCAAAGCAAAACTCGAGGTAAAGGAGTTGGTGATTTCAGCTAATTAGTGCGGCCAGATCGAGTAATTGCTCCATGTGAACTGGAGGACGTTCTTCCTACACAGTCAGCGCAAACCCCCTCTAAACAGTGTGGGGGTGCGAGGAGCTTTCCTGAATCCCAACCAAAACTCCCTCCCCGCCTTAAAAGGAGAATGAAATTCCCACTGAGAACCCGTTCCGTTGATGAGGCACAGTTCAGCAGTGACGTGGTGTCAGCTGTCACCGCAGAGCACGGAATCGTCCCTGGAACCCAGCAGCTCCTGGGGATCCACCCCTGAGGGATGCAATGGATGGCTCAGAGCTAAAAATCTGCTTTTTTTACCCTGCCTGCAGAGCAGGGGGTGTGGGACGGTCAGAGCTGAGAGGGGGACAGGATCTCAGTGGGAATCGTTTCCTCCTTTGAAGGCTTGAAGGGAACTTTTGGTTGGGATTGAGGAGAGCTCCTCACATCCAGCCGCTGTTCAGGTACCTCAGTCCCAGGTGCCATCGGACACAGCAAAGGGCACTGGAGCCCTGCTCCAGTTCCTATGGAACGCTGGGACCTGGGCAGCCCGGGAGGAGAATCGGGGTTCTGCGTGAAACAGGGGAGTGGGTGGAGGGGGATTGTTATAGAGACAACTTCCCCTTAATGAAGCAGCTTTTAACGGGGACACTCGGGGCCCTCCCCTTTCCCTGGATGTTCTCCATGGATTTGGGGAACCTTCACCTTTTCCATGGAATGCTGCTGCATTTTCCATCTTCTCCTCGGGGCTGCCCTGGCAGGCGGGGTCGGCCCGGGGTGAGGGCGGGAGGGTCCAGCCTGGCCAGAGCGAAACACAGCGAGAGGTTCTCCCGTGGGACCGGGGGGTGCTGGAGGTGTGAAAGCAGCGACCCCGGCCCAGGAGGGCCGGGAGGGGCACTCGGTGCTCGGGCCCACCCTGTCACAGCCTGGGAAACACACGGCAACCCCGGGAAAAATCGGTCCCGGAGGGTCGCTCTCCTTTCTCGGGGAGGATCGGAGGCAGGACTGAAACGGGGATGCTCCGGAGGAGGGATTCAACCACGAGATGGCACCAGGCGGCTGCCAGAGCCGGGCAGGGACACCAGGGACAGCGGGGACAGCGGCAGGAGGGACAGCAGGGACACCGGGGACAGGAGGGACAGCAGGGGGGAGGGACAGGAGGGACACCGGGGACAGCAGGGACAGCGGGGACACCGGGGACAGCAGGGACAGCAGGGGGGAGGGACAGCGGGGACAGCAGGGAACAGTTCCCTGGCAGGCCGTGGGCAGGAGATGCTCGCTGACTGCAGGAAGCACCCCACCGAGCCGGGCTGGCTTTGCTGAAGCAGGTGCCCGGGCTGTGGTGGCCACCGGACCCCTGCCCCAGCTTTAGAAGCCCCCCCGAGCAGAGCCGGCCCGCCACAGCCCGTGTGCCACCCCGGAGAGCTCGGCAGTGTCGCACAGAGGCTGCTGGAGCACAGAAACATCCGCGATGAGAGGCACCAGCTCGGTCCCGTCAGGGGGAGAACAATTTCTCACGGTCATCTCCAAACCATTTCGGTTTTGACCCTCGGCCCCGGGTTTTGAGCTCCCGGACCCTGTTTTGGCTGCAGGGTAAAAGGCACCTTCACAAAAATGTTTAAAGATTTAGGATGCTCCCCCTGCTTAGGGAGAGAAGAGCATTTAGAGAACTCTCCATCCCTGCCCCGTGCCCGAAGGGGTGGAGGAGAGCCACGGGCTCACACAGCCCAGGAATCTCTGGGAAGGGGAGCCAGAAGAAGCCCTTTATCCCTTTGCTCTTGAACCCCAAGAGCCATTCAGGCTGTAGCTCAGCCTCGGGCAGGGCCAGCGGGGGCTGCGAGCCAGAGCAGTGACACTCCCGGGCAAAAAGGAATTTTCTGGTGAGCTGAAGGGAAGGCCCAGCTCCAGACTGGATTGCTTCTCTCCATTGCTGGGCCGGATTCCTCCTGCTCCCTGGAGGAATGGGAGGTTTGCCCCACTGGGATCTGTCCCTGCTTGGGTCTGGGATCCACCTGTTCCTCCCCAGCCCCAGGGCAGCGCCATCAGCCGAGCGCTGACTCGGGAAAGCAGGGACAGGCAGCACCTGGGCAGTGCAGGGCTCTGGCTCAGCCAGCTGTGCTCCCACCACATCTGGGTGGCTGCCACAGCCTTATCTCGGTCACTGCTCCTCCCGAGGGACGGGGTCGGTGCCGGGTGCGCGGCAGCTCCCGGGGGCTGCTCACACGGGTGTGGCCCTGAGGGAAGGGCCAGGGCTTCCCTTCCCTTCTGTGCTGCAGGTGATGCGCGTTTGTGTCCAGGTGAGCTCTGCTTGTTGCCGTGGCTGCCGCCACCTGAGGCTCGGGCAGTGAGAAATGGGTGACACCGAACTCTGGGGGCCGGGCTCAGCACACATTTTCCAGCAGCCACTCCGGTGACAAGTGACACAGCGTGAGCCCTCCCTCCCAAAACCACTTTCCTTGATTGGAGTGGTCTGGGCCAAGAAAAGGAGCCCCTGGAAGCTTTCCCAGCCTTCAAGCCCGGGAAGGATTATTTCTGATGGCAGAAATGAGCTGCAGTACCCCCGTGCCCGGAGATCCCTCCTTTCCCGGAACTCTGGCACCGGTGTCCCTCAGCCTTTCTGGAACGCTGTCCCACCTCTGCTGGCAGCAGGCACGGGGCAGTGGCGGCACCAGGGATCACCTTCCCCTGCCCCAGGGGACGGGGATTCATTCCTCCTGCCTCTGACCCACCTCCGCACCTGAGCTGAGTTTCAGGGCAAAAGGCGGGAGGCAGGGAAAGCGTTCCTGCCTGTGGGAGATGCCGTGGGCTCGGCGGGAGCAGCAGCAGTGCGGGGGCAGGAGGAGCAGCCCCGGGTGGGTGTTTCTGTGAGCCCCTGCACACCAGGCAGCCCCCGGCTGCGTGCTCGCCTTTCTAGGAAGCCCGTGTGGGTCTGTGCTCTCCAGAAGCGCCGATTTGTGAGTGCAGTGCAGGAGCCTTCGGGGAGGGAGATGAGATAAAAGCAGCGTTTCCTCCAAACCCGGTGCTGTCTCACCATGTTTTCACTTGGGGTTTTTTTAGGCTGGTTTCGTAATGGAACTTGTGTAATCAATCTCTCTCTCTGTCCTCAGCAACAAGATTTGGATCTTCTATCAAGCATCAATCACACCCGACAGGAGGGCACGGCTCTCAAAGGGCAGGTTTGTCACCACATTCCCGTGTTTTGGATGGTTTAGAGCCGTCACCCGCCAGTTCTCTGTTCTGGTGGTGCTGGAGCCCAGCCAGGCTCCCCCCTCCAGCCTCCTGAGAGCATCCAGAGCAGCACCGAGCCTGGTGCCGCTCAGCTCCTGCCCCTAAATGCCACATTGTCACCACCGGGCCAGCCTGGGCTTTGTGTCTCTTGCTCTGCCCTTCCCAAGGCCGTTCACATCCCGTTTATCGTGTTTGGTGCCTTTGAAAGCCACCTCTGGCAGATTGCAAAGCCACTCTCAGTTTTCTGTCCTCCCAGGGTATTCACGGGGGGCTGCACAGGCTGGAGAGCCCCTGGAGCTGCTGAAGCTTTGCAGAGACACGAACGTTTCCTGGCAGCAGGGTGAGGTGCTGAGCACTGAGATGCCCCAGGCCCTGTCCACTGCAAGGGCACAGATCCACCTCTGGCTGGGGCAGGGCAGGGCTGGGGTACCAGGGGTGCTCCGGGCTCGGGTCAGGGGACAGGAGGCTGGGGCAGGGCAGGGCTGGGGTACCAGGGGTGCTCCGGGCTCGGGTCAGGGGACAGGAGGCTGGGGCAGGGCAGGGCTGGGGTACCAGGGGTGCTCCGGGCTCGGGTCAGGGGACAGGAGGCTGGGGCACACACCCACAGGAGAGGTTTGCTGCCTCCTCCCAAAGGGGGATGTCGGAGATGGGAACTCCTGCACCCATTGCTGTGAAAGCAACGTCCTGGTTTTGTCTCTGGAAGGGTTACGAGTTCCAGAGCACCTCATTTGTCACTGAGCCCTTTTTCCTTCCCCTGTTTCAGCTTCACTGCAGCTCCAGGAGGTTGGAAATGCCCAGGGATCTCCCTGTCCCCTTGCCAGGGCACAGCCGTGGCACCCCTGCCCACCACTGGGGCCTGTCACCCCCTGGGCTCTGCTGGGGACAGATGGCCAGCTGGAGAAGCTCCTGTGGCCCCTTTCCCAGGGAGTTTGGCCCCTCCAGCCCCTCCAGATGGTGGGATGGTTTCTGCTTGAGCAGGTGCTGCACGGCCACCAACCACCACTCCTTGCAATGGACCGGGTGGAGATGGTTGCTGTGTCCCAGGGTCTCCAGAGAGTCCCTGGAGAGGGAGGGTGACATTCCTGGTGGCAGCTCTGCTGTGGGCAGGCACACAGCCCCATCCCACCGGGGAGCTTTCCCAGGGACGCCCAGGCTGTCGGGCTGAGCGTGCTGGGGAGCACCAAGGGCCGCTGGTGTTCCCCCACGTGCTCCATCCCCACGACTCCATCAGCAGACCCAGGCTCCAGCATCCCCCGAGGTGAAGAAGCGCAGGAAATCCCCAAGCAGTGACCATCTCTGAGGTGCTTTCCAGGCCCTGCTGTGTGGCAGTCCCAGGGGACTGGAAGTCCCCGAGGACAAGTGGTCCAATCTCCTGGGACAGGATGTGCAGGCAGCTGAAGCCCAGCCGCCTTCTGGCTGGTTTTCCAGCAGAGAATTGGAATGGTATCAAAATGAAATTTTCCCTGCACTGCATTTCAAACACGCAAATCCTGGTTTTCCCTCAGAAAATGTTCGCAGTTGAACTTCCCACCCCTCCCACTGCACATCTGACTGTGTTTCTGCACATTCAGTTCCCTCTGATTGCACAGGAGGTGGCTCGGGGTTTCTCACCAGCTTTGCCTCTGGCTGTCGATGTTCCACGTCCCCTCCTCTTACCGCTCACCCGAAATCTCCCTGCCTGCTCAGGAGCACCTTGGGGCCCAGAAGCCAGCCTGGCTGCTGGCATCTTGTTTGAGCTCCCCCGTCCCCGAGTGTGCCCAGCTCCCCGGATGAAGGCAGAGCTCTGCTGGGTGCTGGGAGTGCTTTGCACACGGGCGATGCAGAGATCCTGACAGCGCAGGGGGAGAGAGACGCCTCAGCTCTCGTCGCCTGCTGCAGGATGATGCTGCAGCTCCTCTCTGTGACAGCAGCCACTCCAGATGTGCCACACGCTCTGCTCAGGAGGGTGGCAAAGGCAGATCTGTGCCAGCATTCCCGTGCAGGGTTCCCCAGTGCTTCCTACAGAGGCTCGAGTCGTTGCCAGCTGCTGCTCTGACTCCTCAGGGAGAATCCAAGGATGACAATGCCACCTTTTTGTCTGGAAATTCATGATCTCAGACCCTCGGGTCAGTGTTAGAGACAACCTTTACAATTGATGTCTCCGCTGGATCTGCCGGCCTGTCCGAAGAGCAGGACCAGCAATATTTGCTTCTGCTTTCACGGCTCTACACTGGCTGTCCTAAAACATGTTCCAGTTCTGCTCTTATCAAACAATCCAGGGGATTTGGCATCATTATTTGCTGCCTCACAGATTTTATCATCAGTGATGGCTTCCAGGGCAAAGGCAGGAATACTGAAGTGGCAAATCCTTTCATCCCCGCGGGAACACCCACGCCCCACGGCAGCTCTTCAGCACCGGGCCTTGGAGCCTTGCCACGGCCACTCAGCGTGTGCTTTGCTCCGTTTTACACCTCAGATTAACCTTGCAGCTGCACTCGGGGAGCATTTCCACAGCCCGTGCTGCTGTCACTGCTCTCAGTTCCGTTTCAGCTTTCTCAAGGGAAGAATTGAGTTTGGTGGCTCCACAAGGAGTGGCGCAAATTGCATATTCCTAATACTTGATTTTGTCTTTTATGAAATTCCCTGTTATGTTTTCTACCACGGGGGCCGATGCCTTGCCCCGAGGCAGGTGGAGTTTCCAGCTGGGTTCAGTGCTGCTCCTCCGAGGTCTCCAGGTTCTGCACTGAGTTCCTCCGGCTGTGGGAGGAATTACAGCACTGACACCTCACCAACGCCCCTCCCATGCTCGTGTCCACCCCCCCGCATCCAGAAGGTGCCAGCCATGAAGAGCAGGATCACGCTACACTAATTGCTGACAGGCAGCCGAGGTCAGTCCTTGCCCTGAACCGTGGCGAAGGAGGTTGCCACGATGTGCCAGGAGGCAGGGCCAGGGAAAGCAGAGAGCATTCCTGGCTGCCAGGATCAGCTGGTGGATGTGGCTGCGCTCCCCACGTACGCAGCTCCCACCTGGGGAAGCCCTGCACACACCCTCTGCCTTCAGAGGATCTAAGAGCCCGAGGACACGGCAAGAGGGGGACTCGTGCGGTGACAACATCTGTGCCGGCTGAGCCTGGCTGCTGGGAATTGTGATCCGGGCTGCTCCTGGTGCCAGCACAGCACGGGCAGGGGGGGAGGCATGACCTGAGAGGGAAGCAGGCGTTTTTCACATCTCCACAACTGTGCCAGAAAGGAGAGTCTCTGGAGACAGGTAATGGATGCAGGCACAGAAGGCAGAGCCTGCCTCCTGAGCATGGTCAGCCCAGGCTCCTGGGCCATGCACGAGGGACTCAATAGCTGCACTCCTCCTTGTCCCTGCAGGGAACTCCAGGTAATCAGAGGCAAAGAGCTCCTGCGCTCCAAATAACACTTCAAGCCTGCTTTCCTTTGTCTTCTCTGCCAAGCCGCCTGCTGTGGCCAGGTCTTGGCTTTGTTGTTCTACCGCCATCACACCCACCAGGATCCAGGTCTGTGCAGCCCACTCCAGAACAGTTTCTTCCCACACAACTTACTGCAGGTGCACCTGGTAGGCAGAGGAAGGAATGAAGCCAGCTCTGTGCAGCCCCAGGGTAGGGATGCAACCCTCTTGGCCTTGCCCCCTTTGTCCCTTCAGGACAAACCCACACCAGGGTTTGGGTGTGAATCCAGCCAGGCCCTCAGCGCCATGCGTGGAGGAGAATGGCACAGTGACACCAAAAAGGGTTAAACGTGCCTGGAAGTCTGTTCCAAGAGCCCAGCAAGGTTGGTGTGGAGCTCCACGCCAAGCACTGCAAGAGTTAAGGCAAGGTGGGACCGTTTTCCTTCTCTCACGGAGCGCGTCACGACCTCCATGGGTTTCATCGCTTCCCCAAGCCGTGGCCTGCAGCTCTCTGAGAGGGTCTCAGGGCTGGAAGGGGCTGCAGAGCCCCCAGAGCCCTCCGTGCTGAGCCCTGCAGCGTTACACAACAGCCATTTTGCTCCTGCAGCTCCTTCCGAGTGCATGTGGGCAATGTGGGACACAGGCAAAATGGTTTCCATGGCAACTCGCACTTCAGAGATGCCAGTGAGAAAATTTGCGTTGGGGGAAAATATTCTGCTTCAACTCACGTTGCAAAGGAAGGACTGAGGTGGGCTGCAGCAGCACCCCAGAAATGGCGGTGTAAAAATATCCCTGGTGGTTTGGGTTCAGCAGTGCTCGGTCTATTCCCCCTCAGCCCGGGCTGGCTGTGGCATTTGTCCCGTCCCGTGACAAAGCAACGCCCTGTCCCTACCTGCGACCCCGTGGTTTTTCTCCAAAAAGGCCAAAGTGGCAACTCTGGGGAGCAATGTGCCGTTGTGGCCACCTCGCCCCTCTGGCCCTGGAGCGGGACAGACGTGGTCCAGGAGTGAAACTCAGTCTCTTTCTGCCATGGAGCTGGACTGCCCTCCAGATGTTGGCCACTGGCTGCTGTGCCTCCATTTCCTTGAGGGAGGCTGATGGTAGCCCAGCAGCAGGTGGATGATGAGAACCCCAAGAAATCTCCTCAGCAGAGAAATCTTAAGGTCATATCCCGGAGGAATATGGTGAATTTAATGGAGGGAAATGGCTGGTTGCCCTGTGAGCTAATGTCTGGGAGAGTGGTGGCTCTGTCTGGAGGGACAGAGTGAAGCCAAGGAACCAGGCTGAGCGTCTGCTGCACATCTCTGCCCAGGAGCTGTGTTGGTCAAGAGAGGGTTCTCCAGCCCTGGAGTGAACACAGCCCATGACAGAGTCCATGTCACACACAGCTGTCCCCAGGCAGAGCTGGGGAAGGGAGTTATTCAGAGGCGCTGCATGGCTGGGAATGTTGGTGTGGAGAACCAACCTGCAGACCGTGTTTTACCCCCGGTCTGGTGTGGTCAAGCCTGGAGAAGTCCCTGCTTTCCTCAATGCCCGTAGTGTCTGTGCCTTCCGAGGCACCGGGAATGCCCTGATCCCGAAAGGGCACTGCAGGTGAAAAGAGCGGAGCGGGACCCCCGGAGCTCAGCCCCGGCCGAGCTGCGCACCCCCCGCACCGGCGGCACTCGCAGGAGGTGCGGGACCCGCACCCCGCAGCCCGGCAGGGGGACAGCGGGACCCGCGCCCTGCGAGCGGTGCCACCGACCCC
>VZTA01012594.1:67023-107508 GCA_013398855.1 Mohoua ochrocephala | reverse complement strand
GCACGCACGGGCACCCACAGACACCCCCGGGCACACACGAGCACCCTCAGCCAGCCTGGGGCACACACGGGCACCCTCAGACACCCCTGGGCACGCACGGGCACCCGCACACCCGACAGGGAGCACACGGGCACCTGCACAGCCCCCAGGCACAGACGGGCACACGCACCCCCTCCGGGGGCACATATGGGCTCGCACACACCCCCCCGGGGCACGCGTGGCCACCTGCGACCCCCACCCGGGTCACTCCTGGGCTCACACACAGCCCTCAGAGCATACACGAGCTCACACACGCACCCCGGGGCACGCAGGGGCACCCGCACAGCCCTGGGGCACACACAGACACACACACACACCCCTCAGGGCACACAGGGCATCACACCTGCACTCTGGGGCGCACACAGGCACCCACACACGCACCAGGGTGCACACAGGCTCACACATGAAGCCTGAGTGCACATAAACTCCCACAGACACACCAGAGCACACACACAGACTCACACACACAACACACCAGGGCACACACAGACTCACACACACACACCAGGGCACACACACAGACTCACACGCACACCAGGGCACACACAGACTCACACACACACACCAGGGCACACACACAGACTCACACGCACACCAGGGCACACACAGACTCACACACACACACCGGGGCACACACACAGACTCACACACACACCAGGGCACACACAGGCCCACACACACGCACCAGGGCACACACAGGCCCCCATGCACCGAGTGGGTGCACATACGTGTCCACCCAGCGCTGTGCATGCACACAGCAACATGCGTGTACACCTGCAGCACACGCAGACACTCCAGGGGCACACGCAGAGCTGCATGTGAGCACACACGGGCACCCCCAAACTGCGGGGGGATGTGGGCACGGGGAACACCGTTCATGCACGCAGACTGTGCACTCACACACGCTGGGGGAATGCCCAGGGGCTGCACTCCATGTGCACACACACACACTCCATGTGCACACACAGTTCCATGTGCACACACACACTCCATGTGCACACCCAATTCCATGTGCACACCCACATTCCATGTGCACACCCACATTCCATGTGCACACCCAATTCCATGTGCACACACACATTCCATGCTCACACCCACACTCCATGTGCACACACAATTCCCTGTGCACACATGTACTGCTGTGCAAACACGGGCTCACACACAGCACAGGTGTCTGCACTTGTGCCAGTGTGCACAGCTGCTGTGACACACGGGCACATCTGTGTGCAGGGACCCGGCACACCCCCTGCCACACGCGCACCCGGGACACAGGCACAGCGTGCAGAGACACACAGACACACACACAGACACACACAGACACACAGACACACAGACACACAGACACAGCCTGCACACCCGCACAGACTCGGTGTGTGCTGTGTATGACTGCACACACGAGCACAGCATGAGCCTCCGAGCCTCCCTCCCGTGTCCACGGGTCACTCTCAGCGCGCCCGAGGGCGCAGTCCAAACCCTCAGTGGCGCTGGGTGCAGCCTGGGGTGCCCCGGGCAGCCCGTGGCCTGGCCTCCCCACCTCCCCTGCGTGTGCTCTGGGTGCTGAGCCCGGCTAACCCGCCGCAGCCCCTCGGTCGGGGCCATCGGGGGGCACGCAGGCAGGTACAGACCCCCCCTCCCCAGCACACCCCCGCACCCGCGGAAGGTGCGCGCGGGCTCGTGCGCAGGTGCGTGCGCGCACCCAAATCGCGTGAACGCCCCCACCGCGGAGCCGCCCCCACCCCATCAGGCAGAGAAATGCCTGGGACGCAGCCAGGGAGGGCGGGGGGCCGCGTGGGGCAGAGCTGACACCTCCGCGACTCAGCTTCCCCATGTGGAGGGTGGCTGGAGACAGCCCCGGGGTGGTGGCCGGGCCGGGCAGTGCCCGACTCCGCTGTGCCCCGGCAGCAGGGGAGGCTCCGGGGTCCCGGGCTGAGCCGCGGCTCCATCCACCGCTCCCGGTGATGGGTGCCCGTGGCCGTGCCCCCTCCACGCCTTGTCCCCGGCAAACCCCCGAGCGCCGGGCCGGTGCCGGCACATCCCTGCGGGAGCGGGGCGCTGCGGGAGGCAGCGGGGCCGGGGCGCGGAGGGGCTGCGGGTGCTGGGCTCGGGGGCCGGGGGTGGCCGCTCTGTCCCGACACGCAGGGCTCGTCCCGGCCGCTGTGCCCAGAGCGGGGCACGGGTCCCTGGTCCTCGCTCGCTGGCGCTGTGCCCGAGCGGGGGGCTGCGAGGCAGAGGAGGGGCTGGCAGCCCGCGCACGCAAAATGGCTCCTGTCGGCGGCTGCCGTGTGCCACGGCACAGCGCGAGCCCCCCGCAGTCCGGGCGCTGCCCCGAGCCTGCTCCTGGCCCAGGGCCCTGCCCCGGCCCTGCTGGGTGCCGGTCCTCATCCCCTGTGTCGGCGCCGGGCACCTCTGGCCAGGGCATCCCGTCCTCCTGCGTCCCCAGGACCTCCCCAGCCTCTTCTCTCGCAATTTCTCCCTACTCGCAGGGAGTCTCCAGCCCCTGCCCCAGCTCCCTCTGCACCCTCAATTTACTCCCTCCCAATGCCAAGCAGGATCCTCCCTCTTCCCCCCAGGGCCGCTTCATCCTCCTCTCCTGTCCTGGCAATCTGTCCCTCCAGCCCGGGCGCAGAGCACATCCTCGGGCTTGGGCAGATGCTTGGAGAAGGAAGAGTTATTTCCTCCAGACATCAAAGTCCTGGCACTGATTCGCCCTAGCTGGAGACCTGTCACCAGCTGGGGACACTCCTTGTGCTGTGAAAGGGCATCGGTGTAGTGAAGGCTCCCCCAGGGGTTACCCAGCTCCTTCCTCTCCCTTTGACACAAAGCAGGATCCTGCTGGAGACCAAAATCCCAGCTCTGCCGTAACGGCAGGGTTTTGCCGGGATCCTCCTTCCCCGTTTTGGTACAGCCCAGACCCCAGGCTGAGGGCAGATCCCGGTCCCTGCCCCCGCCCTCCGGGCTCTGCCGTTCCTGCGAGCCCAGGGCCAGATGGCCTCCCTGGCTCTGCGCTCCCGCTCCCGCCACAGTCCCAGCTGACCACTTGGTTTGTAATAGTCCTCAGAGGGGAATTACAACCGAGTATTAAATGTGTGGTTAAAGAAATCGCATTACAGAGCGTGACTGGAAGGGAGATGCTTCCCTTTAATCTGCAATCCATGGAAGTGATTCGTTCAGCGAGCGGAGCGCTCGGGCACGGCGTTCCATTCGGATGTAACCCCGAGCAGAGCCATCACCCCCAGCCGTGGCACAGCACCCCCGGCTCCCAGCACAGCCCTCGCTTCCCCGAGCTCGGTCATTTCAGCGCCATTATCACGTTAACGCGGGGCTCTTTAGCATTGCAGAAAAGAAAAGGAAAAGAAATAATCAGGCTGGATGGCCGATGCGCTCCTGTGAAATAATGTTTGTGTCGTGTATCCTGTCCCACAGGTCTATGCAATATTAGTTAGCCACCCTCCTGCTCCCAACGATCACCTAACACCAACACCTGTGTCATACACAGCTGGCTTCTACAGGATCCCTGTCATTGGTCTGACAACACGCATGTCTATATATTCTGATAAGGTAACTGATGCATGTTTCTGGTCTAGTACCTCATACATGTGCTGTAAACCACGAGTGCCCGTCAGGAGGGTTAATGATGTCTGCACTCTCTCTGTGTCTGTCCGTCCACCCTCTCCAGCCCAGCCTGCAGCTCCTCCTCTCTCTCTTTCTCTCTCTCTCTCCCCCTCTCTCTCTCTCCTCTGCATTCCAGGGTACATAATTTTTTTGCAGCTGCCAGTGCTGACCTACATAGTGCCAGATGATTTCTGCAGCGCTGCTCTGCCAGCCTGCCGGGCTCGCTGCTCTCCAGCCACGGCAAAGGCAGGAGCTGGCTCCTGCCCTGCTCGCTGCTGACAGCCAGGGGGTCCTGGGGGCTCTGGGGGCCTGTGGAGGGGCAGGAGGATCCCGTTAGAGCCCGTACACCGGGCAGGATCTCTCTGGGGCTTGGAGGTTGTTTGGTTGCATTCACTTCTCTGGGTCTGTGGGATGTCGGTAGGGGAGATCACAGAACATCCCGAGGCTTCACATGACGTTCAGTCTGGCCAGCACTCAAGACAGAGGTTCAGATTCCAGCGTCTCAGCTGTCCCCGTGGGAGCACGGGGACTTCCAGGCCGGACGAGGTCCTGCCCTGTGCCGGCAGTGCCTGGGCAATGAGGTGCTGCCCTGGCCCTCAGCTCGCAGCCCATCTGGCAAACACCTAAAGCTTTAGTAAAGGCAAAAGGAGGAGCTGAGCAGAGCCAGGCCTTCCAAATGCCATCTCAGGATTTCATCCGGGCACACGAGCTCAGTGGGTGAGATCGAGCCTGCTGTGGAGCACGAATCGGCCTTTGCTTGGAAAATGTGAATATTCACAAATGTAAATGTTCAGTGCAAAAATAGTCACTCCGCCTACATGCTAAATGAAGTCAAATTTCAGGAGGAGGAGCAGAGGCTCCCAGAGAGGCACCAGCAGCACTGCTGGGCTGGAGCAGCAGCAGGTTTTGGCATCTCCCACCAGGGAAGCCATGGCAGGGTGGTCGGCAAGCCAAGACCACGGCAGCGATGGTGATGGTGGCTGGCAGGGCTGGAGACCTGCACCCCCTGGCAGGGTCCCACCAGGCATGGCCGGATGGAAAGGGATGGCAACAGAGCTGGCAGAACAGGCAGGAAGTGCTCAGGGGGAATTTGCTCCTTGCTGCTGTGGGGAGGAGACAGATCCGATAGAAATGTCACTGCAAGGGTCCTGGTGGCAGGGAGAGGGGACCCTGCCAGGTCCTGCTCCATCTCTGCAGGGCTGTGCTCAGGGAGAGGGGACCCTGCCAGGTCCTGCTCCATCTCTGCAGGGCTGTGCTCAGGGAGAGGGGACCCTGCCAGGTCCTGCTCCATCTCTGCAGGGCTGTGCTCAGGGAGAGGGGACCCTGACAGGTCCTGCTCCATGTCTGCAGGGCTGTGCTCAGGGAGAGGGGACCCTGCCCCTGACAGGTCCTGCTCCATCTCTGCAGGGCTGTGCTCAGGGAGAGGGGACCTGCCCCTGGCAGGTCCTGCTCCATCTCTGCAGGGCTGTGCTCAGCCTGTGCTGTCCAGCCTCACGCTGGCCTGGAGTGCTCACCCTGAGGGGCTGGCTCCTGCCTCTGCCAGTCTTTTCCTATTTAAAACATGTTTTCTGTGAAACAGCCCCACAAACCCCACCTGGCTCCCTTTGGGGCTGGAGGAGAGACCCATGGCCGCAGTGGTGAGCCGGTGTGGTGGCAGGGAGATGCTCCCCATGGAATATTTGGGGTGTTGAGCAGGTTTGGGACTGTGGGGTACACGTGCCTGGCAGAGGCTGGGCAGGGAGCCCACGCTGCCAACCCCGAGCACCCCTCAGAGCGCTCCTGCCTGGCTGGAGCCATGCTCAGCCTCCTGCCCACCAGAGCTCTCTGAAGAGCAGGGAGTTGCAAGCAGGAGATGGGGCAAAGGCAGGGACTGGATAGAGGAGGAGCAGAGGGTGTTGGTCAGTGGAAGGGACAGCAAAGGTGGGAGTGGAGTGGGGGACAGAGGGGTGCGGGGCTGTGGGATAGGGCAGTGAGAGGTTCTGCTCACCCCATGCAGGACAGGCTGGCTCGTGACACAGTCGCATTCAGCTGCTCCCTTTTTGGTTTCCAGTGATCAGCTTGCTTTCTTTTTTGTTTTAATTCAGGAAATTATATCTTTCAGCTTAGTTTCTATGGAAACAAGCTTGTAGGATCACTTTGTATGTACGCCCCTAATTGATTTTGGAGGCATCAGACAATTTTAGCTGAATTTCGCAGGGGGCTGAAGTTGGGTTAATTATGGTCCTCTCGAGGCTGCCAGGGGGAGGAAAGGTGTGGAGCTCAGCACAGACAGGTTTGCCCAGTACCTTTGGGTGCTCCCAGAGCATCTCCACAGTGGTCCATGAGCTGCACCCAGTCTTTCAACAGAGATACCCAAGGGAATTGAGTTTTACTGCTCCCAGAACTATTTGTGCTAGAAATGATCTGCAGTTGTCAGGCAGAGCACTCAGGCTTGGCCTCCTTTCATGTGCATCTCATGAGATCATGAGCTGTTCCTTCACCGAGACCCTCACACCACCCAGCACAGCCCTGCCTGTCCGGGGAGGGGTCTCTGGAATCCCAGTCAGCTCTGAGCGAGGTCAGCAGGGAACTGGAGGAGAGAGGGAGCCTCAAGGTGAAGGCAGCAGAGTGGCTCCCATCACTGTGGTGTCCATGGCCATGGAGAGCCCTCCATGGACTGAGCCTTGCAAAAATCCCCCCTGACCTTCCCGTGCTGGGCCCCTGCGTGGCCGTGCTCGGGTCCCTGGGGGTGTTTATATCCCCTTTGCTGACATCCTGGCACCGTGAGAAACGTGAGGTGGCACAGAGAGGGCGAGAGCAGAGCCCGGGAGGAGCACAGCTCGGGAGGCAGGAGGGGCTGTGCTGTTCAACACCACCCCATGGGACCTCTCCTACGTGTGGGGCTGAAGGGACACCCTGGGTGCCAGGGGTGCTGAGCCCCTCATCACCCCCCAGATTACTGCAGAGAGGATCAGGGAGATAAATCCATAAGTTAAGAGGGGTCTGCCGTGCTGCTGGAACAGCTGGGAAATGGAGTTCAGACATCCTGCAGCCAGAGAGCATTTTCAGTTCCAGCCCCTTACCCTGGTGGCTGAGTGAGCTCTGTCTCTCTCCAGCCTGGGCACGGCTTTTCCTGCTCTCACTGGCACCACTCCGAGCCCTCGCGGGGCTGGTTCACTGACCGGGGTTCTCTTCCTCGCTGCCGCTCTCGCTGGCGGCCGGGGCTCAGCAGCAGCCCTGTTAGTCAGGGTGGGAAGGTGCAGGTGGGGAGAAGAGCGGCTCTTCTCGAGGGAGGTCAGGGTCAGGACTCCTTCACCAGCACCCGCAAGGGGTGACTGCAGAGGCTGCTCTGTGCAGCACAGGGAGGTTTGCCCTGGGAGTGGGGAGCACAGCCCTCAGCAGGGCAGGAAAACCCTCGGCAGGGCAGGACAGTGCTCAGGAGAGCAGGACAGCCCTCAGCAGGGCAGGATAACCCTCAGCAGGGCAGGATAACCCTCAGCAGGGCAGCCTGGAATGTGCCAGAGCAGCCCCGGGCAGTGCAGTGATGGCCTGATGGAGCCCCCACATCCCAGCAGATCCCCACAGGCCCTCACCACCCACCACCCACCACCCCACAGTGTCCTGCCCCAGGAGCTGCCCCATCCCTTCCTCCGTGGGCTGCAGGGAAAGGCAGGGAGAGCCCTGGGGTGTGAGCTCCCCATCCCTCTGCCCCCAGAATCCCTCCTGCACACGTCGGAGCTCTCTCGCAGTTATCTCAGCTCCCTCCCACGCCCACAGCTGTCATGTGGGGCAGTGGGCAGGCTCCTTCCATGGAGACACTGGCCAACGCTCCTCTCTCATGCTCAGCTGGTGAATTTTACCAAATTTTCAGGAGCTTTCTAGACTGGGATCTCTGTCAATGTCTTTGACATTTCCCAGGCAGCTCAGCTGGGGAGTGCATTGCTGGCAGGGGGACTGACCCACTGCCACGGGTAATGAAGCAAAAGCTCCCTTGAGCCTGCAGGAAAATCACTCCCCCAGCCACGGGCCTGGAGCTGGGGTGAGCCCCTGGGCAGACAGAGCTGAGGAAGGTGCCAAACCCTTCGCTCGTGGCCCCGATGTGACACATGGGCACTGCCTGGCGGCCCCCCGGCCGTGCCCTTTCCCCTCCACCCAAAGGCACCCCCGGTGCCCTCCCCCGGGCACGGCAGGGCCTCGGGCAGGGTCACAGCCCCCAGGCACATTCCCTGCAGGGCTGGGTGCGCTCCCGAGCTTTCTGCAGGTTCAGGCTCACGGCTGGGCACGCACAGCCTGTGCTTTCCCACAGACACACGGGATGGACTCAAACAGCTCCTCTCTGTACGGACCTGCATCAAATACTTGCAGTTGTCAAGTCCTGACCCCACGCAGAGCCATCACAGAGTCCCAGACCGGTTTGGGTTGGGAGGGACCTCAAAGCCCCTCCAGTGCCACCCCTGCCATGGCAGGGACACCTCCCACTGTCCCAGGCTGCTCCAAGCCCTGTCCAGCCTGGCCTTGGGCACTGCCAGGGATCCAGGGGCAGCCACAGCTGCTCTGGGCACCCTGTGCCAGGGCCTCCCCACCCTCCCAGGAAATACCCCCAGCCTCCCAGCCACGCTCCCTCCGGTGCTTTTTGGCTCCAGTCCCTGGGTTCCTGCTGAGCTTGGGTGCCTGGATTTCAGCCCAGCCTGTATTTCCTGGCTCTTTGCAGAACCAGAACGAAGTGAGGGAGCACAGGGCTGAGCACCCAGCTGTGGGTGGGCTGTAGGGAGGTTTCTCAGCAGGCCGGGGTTGGTGGGAGCCATTCCCACGCTCACACTCCAGCGCTGTGGTCAGCACTGGGCACACTCGGGGCAGAGCAAGGGGTGAGGATCCTACAAACCATCCCACGAGGCCAGCTGGGGGTTTGTAATGAGGAGCAGTTTCTGCTGCTCCGAGGCGAGGGGCCGATGACCCCCGACAGCCCCGAGTTCGGGTGCTTGGAGCAGCACGCCAGGGAGCTGGTGCAGCTGGGAGAGCCCCCACACTGCGCTGGTTGTCTCACAGAGGCCGTGCTAAAAACAGCAGGCCTTTTTTGACAGTTATTCGCCAAAAAATGGGGCAATCAGGATGTATAAATCATTGCCTCCCCACCCTCGGCAGTGCAGCCCTCGTGCCCGTGCCCAGGAGAGCTCTGTGCTGGGTGTCAGGGGTGGGACAGGGACCTGTGGGATGTCACTGCCTCTGCTGGGATGGGGGTATCAGATCACACCAAGGATTCTCACCTGCCTCTGCACGGCACGAGCTGAACATTTGGGGGACTCTGCTTTCATTTTGGCCCTTGCAGAGATGCTCAGGAGTCCCAGGTGCTTCCAAAGCTGCGCACAGACCGTGAGTGCTCACCCTGAGAGCTCAGCTCAGCACTTGCCATGGATTTTTCTTCATTATCCTATTTGAAAACCACAATTCAGGGATCCAGGGGCTGAGGTACCACCAGAGCCTGTCCATGACCCTTTTGGCATCACCTCAGAAAGCAAATTTGCCTGGGCTGTTAAAGCAAGTTGCTCCCCAACAACCTGGCAGTGAATTGTTCCTCTGAGCACAGTGATCTGTATTTACAATACTTAAGAAAGCCACGATCAGTTTAAAAACCATTTTTGCAAGCTGGTTGGGAAACTAGAAAATAATTTGATGCAATATACTGAAATTTCAAAGATTTTTTCATTTCAAAAAGGGATTGAAAGAATTTTGACAGAATTTTGATTTTTCAACCTGTGCTTTTCTGATTTCTACTTTTAGTATTGGCTATTCTGTTCTTTTTTCATCTCTTTTCTCTCTTCTGATTCTCTTCCCATTTCCACTTTCACTTTCCCTGGATTTCCTCGGAGCAGTTAAAAATGCTCAGGGGCTAAGAGTTAAAAAAGCTCAGATCCAGAGGGTGTGCCCCTGACCCAGGCCGTGCAGCTGGAGCTGGAAATTCCCGGGCATCTCTGCTGACCCAGAGAGATGCTGGGCACTGTCTTGGTGTGGGCACCACGTTTGTCTTCCCACTGTTCGTCCCCGTGGGGCTTTCTCCCAGTCCCACGGGTTGGTGCTGGTGCTGTGGGGTGAGCTGCTCGTGCTGTGGCTGCAGTGTCTGTACCAGTCACACTCCGAGGGTCTCGCGGTGGCTCTCCTGGTTTGTTTCCTCCTCTGATTAACCACAGACCCTTCTCCTCAGTGTCTCACCGTCAGGAAACGCTCCCGGTGCTGTGGTGGCTTTGCTGCTGCCTCCGCCGTGCCTTGGGCTGGGGCAGGGGCAGGGACCTGCTGACCCTGTGCAGGGGGTTTGCATCCTCCCCTGTACACCTCGAGCTCTGGTTTGACACCATCACCCTGGTGGGTGCAAGGAAAAGGATCCTTCTGGTGTCGGTCCCTCCCGTGTGTGTCCATGGGGGACATGACGCCTTTTCCTTTCCGGTGTGAATTACTTTGACCCATTCAGGACATTTCTGTCCCGTTCTGGGTCTGGTCTCTGGATGAGCAGGTCTGGACAAGCCCTGTTCGGTCCAGACAACCATCTCAGCCCTAGAGAAAGAAATATTATGGTGCTTTATTTTTGTCCTCTCCAGTTCAGGCTCCTGCCTCCCTCCAGCACGTAGCTGGGCTGTCAAGTAGGGTCCATGCTGAGCATGAGCACTTTCACTTCCTACTATTTGACTCTAGGGCTTTTTGGACGAGCTGCATTTGTTTGAAAGCTCTCTGTCAGCTCCAGCTTTTGGTCTGATTGCTCCCCTAAGAGCGCTGTACTTAATTAGGCTGGAATTGCTATTGCACAATCAGCCGACCGTAAGGATGCCTTTAACCAGATCAGGGAGGTTTGCTGGGGCACGGGCCCAGAGCTGCCTCCTCTGCCCGCTGCTGCAGAACAGGCTGACCTAGAAACAGCCGGGGACCACGTTACAAAACTGCCTTTCCGAACCTCTCCCGTGGCAAATGGCGAGGGCACAGCTGCCCGTACCTGCCTCTCGCCTTCCGAAGGGAATTCTGTTTCCTTGTGATGCCCATTGCCTGGTGGTTACTGAAAAGGTCAAGGGGCAGGGCTATGTTTGCACTGAACGCTGCCGGCCGTGCGTGGCTCGAGAGGCTTTTCTCCTCTGTGCCTTTATGGGCCACAAAGCAGGAACCCCTCTTTGCCGTGCTCTGGTTTAACCACAGAGGGGTACAAAGCCATGTCCAGGGCTTGCTTCCCGGCCAGAAGGAAGGATGCAGGTCCCAGAGGTTAGCTCAAGGTGTGCATCCCAGAGGTGTTCCCCAAACAGCTTTGTGACCCCAGCCCCGTCCCTGCAAGCGTGGCTGATCCCCCCGCAGCCTGTGTTGAGCTCTTGTTCTTCCTTGCAGAGCATCCACCTGTCCTTTTTGCGCACGGTCCCACCTTACTCTCACCAGGCCAACGTCTGGTTCGAGATGATGAGAGTCTTCAACTGGAACCACGTCATTCTGATAGTCAGCGACGACCACGAGGGTCGTGCTGCACAAAAGAAGCTGGAGACCCTCCTGGAGGAGAAAGAGTCCAAGGTCAGTTCCTGAACATTGTCTTGTAGCTTTGTTTAAGCAACAACAACAAAACTAGAAGTCTTGGGCTGTTGTATGTATGTAGATTTCTGTATGTAAAACACCTTTTCTTTCCATTGTAACATGGCTAACATGCTTAAAGCATCAACAGTGTCTGACTAGTACCTGACAGAACTTTGTACTTTATTCATTTCACTTGCTTTGCCATGGTCAAAATCTCCTACATGTAAATCGACTACAAAATGAAGGGAAGGATAACCTGGAGCTCTGCAAATGCCTCACCCAAGATTCCCACCCAAGGAGAGGACCAGTCGCTCAGCTTAGGGAAGCACCTGCCCCGTTGCAGCCACCCCGGGGCCAGGCAGACCCAGCAGTGCCAAACCCGCCCCGAAAAGCAGCTTCTGAATTGGCTATCGGGGGCTCAGCTTAGTGCTTAGGAGGGGCAGGGCAGCCCGGGGCTCGAAGGACCCTCTCGTAGAGCTGTCGGCCCGTTCCCATCTCCATCGAAGCCCATGCCAAACGCTGCTTTCCTGACACCCCATGCTGTCACTCAGGGTGGGCGTGGGAGCGGCTGTCCCCAGGAGGTGCCTGGCCCTCGGGGCCAGCGGGAGCAGGGAGGGACGCAGGGGAGGGCCCCGAGGTGCAGGAGGACAAAGCACAGAGCTGCGGCGTGGAGGGAAAGGACCGGACAGGCCTTCGAGACAAGCAGGGAAGGAGAGCACAGGAAGCTGTCTGGCTGCAGCCTGGAAGGCAAGGAACCACCTCCTGCCCTACGGGGTGAAGCCCCAGCACGTCCTCTCTCCTGGAGCAGGGCGAGGTCCCCTTCAGATGGGCAGAGCCTGAGTCCATCCAAGTCTCCAGCAGCATCAGGGCAGGCACCCATTCGGGGCTCTTCCCTCCTGGGTCCCAGGCAGGGACCCCAACCTGCTCTTTCCAGCCCCACCTGCAGCTGCTGGACCTTTGTCAGTCCCTCAGCTGTTGAGGAGACGTGGCCATAGACTCTTCTTGTGCTTGGAGTTGGTGGCTGAGCTGAGACCGGACCCTGTGACTGCTCTTTGTCACCTCCCTGGAGGATCAGCAGGCGCAGGGGTGCAGGCTGGCACAAGCCACACTGACCAGCAGACTCCTGGTTTTGGCGGTGATTTCCAAGAAGCTTCATCCTTGCTGCATCCCAGGCCGTCGAGAGGGATGTTCCACCAGCCTCAGGGGATCCTCCTGCCTCCAAAGGCAGCTTCCCACTGGGTGACAGCAGGACAGTGCTCGTCTCCAAAGCCTCTTCCCAGCACAATGCCCCTCACGCAGGGACAGCCACGGGCAGCCTCTCGTCCCTTCTCTTGCATCTTTTGATTTCCACTTTCTGTTTTCCCGCAGTTCATCCCATTCTGCTGTTCCCTCCCATGCCTCCACTCCCTTTTGCTCCACTCCCTGCGCTCCCAGGCACAGGGAGCATTTCTTCTTCAGCCTGTCCACCCCATGGGAGAGCCTTTGAGATCTGGAGCTCGAGAGGTGTCCTCAGACCTTCCCCGTGTTTGCACTGCATCTACCACACGTCTTGGTGTCTCCTGGCAGCCACTGGGCTGCTGCAGATGCTCAGGCCACTCTCCAGCCTGGGGCACCTGCTCTGTCCCCATAGGTCACCCTGTCCTCTCTTTGGGGTGTGCCGCTGCATCTTGTTCCTTTTTCCTTTGAGAAAAGCTCAGCCAGACCGGTCTGACTGGTCTCGCAGGTGGCAGATTCCCCACTGGGGCTTTCCTGCCTTCCTCCACCTCTTCTCTCCCATCTCTCTTCTGATCACTGATGTGCTGACCCTTCCCATGCCATGCCGTTGTACCGTGGGCCCCTCCCAGCCTCTCCGAGGGCAGCCTGGGCCCTGGGGAGGGAGCAGGCAGGAGACCTGACCTCAACCTCTTCAAGGCTTGGATCACAGCTCCTGAGGACATGGAGGACCTGCTCTGGGTCAGAGACTCCCCTGCCCATCCGAGCTCTTGGTTTGGGGCACAGCTTTGCCGCCAGGGTCCGTGCCAGCCCCGTGTGCCATCCGGGCACCACCGTGTGGGTCTGCACCTCCAGCAGCGCTCTGAGCCCAGTGCTCAGGCCCTGGCGTGCCCCATGTGCCGGCCTTGTCCTGGCACTGTCTGCAGCAACTCTCAGCCCGGAGCTGCTGCTCCACTCAGCACAGCTCTGCTGCTCATGGGGCAGGTCCCCAGCGCTGCTGGGGCTCAGGAGGGAGTGCTGGACACTGTGAAACCAGAGCTTCTCCAGGCCAGAGCTGCAGGTCCCTGCTGTGCTGGCTGCCTTTCTCTGGGACAGTGGCGTCCATGGAAGTGGCAATTCTTTGAGTGAATGCAGGAGAACACGGTGGAAAGGGAACCTCTGATTTGTCGGTCCCTGTGTGAGACGTGAAGAGCAGAGAAGGGCTGCAGGAGCACGTGAAAAAAATGGGACAAAAGAGGACACGTTCCTAGTCTAGTTCTGGAAATAGGGCTAGTGGCAGGGAGGGGTGATCAGGTGCCAGCCTTGCTGCATCTCTGCTGGCCAGCCTGGGCCGAGGCGCCAGCACTTCCCAGCAATTTCTGGTTGGAGGCTGCAGCATGGGTGACCAAGTTTTTGGCTACACTGACGGTGCCTGGGGAGAAGTGACCAGTGTGTCCTCACTGGAGAACGTTCCTGCTGTCCTGCTGCATCTCTGGTCTCCTTGGAGCTGTTGTTACTCCAGGGCTCACTGCAGGCCCAGCCGAAGCCACTGCAGGAATCCTCGCTGTGGGAGTCATCAGAAATGAAGGCAGACCTGGGCTCCAAGCAGATTTTGCCTCTTCAGATACTTTTCCTTGCCAGGACCCAACGTCTTTGAGCAATGAAAAACCTGTTGGGCTGCGTCCAAGGGGAAGAAAGCAAAGATCACACGGCTGCATGGAAAGGAGACCTGGCAAAATGTCCTGCCAAAGACTGGCCTGAATACTCAGGAGAAGGCAAGCTAATCAGTGTGGGAAGCAAGATGGAGACAAACCTGTCTGTCTGAGGAACAACCTGGGAACGGGGACCCCTGCACGCCGGGGGTGCAGAGAGTCGGGATCCTGGCAGGGATCCATTGCCACCAGGTCCTGGAAAAATGGAGATGAGAGTAGAGCTGTGTCCCACACCCCCTGCACGCAGATCAGGGACGCCCAGCTGGGGTGGGGTCGAGGAGAAGGCGTCAGACTCTGTCCCACCAAAACCTGCCAAGCCCTCTCCCAAAGGCACCATCAGGTTGCTGTGATCGGCCTGGCTGCAGGAGCTGCTCCCAGGAAGATCCCAGGGCTCTGTGCACGCTGCTGCAGGGTCAGGGCTCTGGGCAGAGGCTGGGGGCCCTCGGCACGCTGCCTGCACCAGAGGAAACCTCCAGCAGCGGGTGCCCTGCCCCGGGCTCCTCTGGGGCCAAGCAGCACACGTGGCTGGGGCGGCAGAGCAGGGGAGGAGCAGCATCCCTGCTCCAGCCCGTTCTGTCCGGGGCCAGCAGCATGGAGACCACCAAGCAGTGAGCCCCACTAGCCACGCGTAGGGCCAGGTTAGGGGCACCCCGGTCTCGGGTAGCTGCACCTCCCAGGGCCCCCCGTGTGCTGCGGAGCCGTGAGGTGCCCTGGGCCCTCCCCAGGGACCAGGTAAAAGCTGCAAATGTCATCCCATGTTCACCATCGCTTCATATCGCCACGCTTTGAGCCAGCACGGGACGTAGAGAACTTTATCTTTCTCTTTTGGATGCCAACAGAGCTCAAAGAGCTGCTCCCTCCTTTTGGGGGGTGAGAGCTTCAGCTGAGACACCTCGCTCTGTGTGGACTCTCTGAGGGTGGACAGGATTGTGATGCTGATAGTGACGCTAGTAATGCTAATACTCTTAACTGTAACAGTTTGCCTTTATCCAGCACTTTCCGTACACAACATTTTGTCCTTTACTTCCACAGTAATTCCATGGAAACCCCACCACTTAGGCCCTTAGATTGTTTCTGAGCTTAAGATAAAAATTCCTTGCTGAAGAATTCCCCAGTCCCGCAAGGGAAAACGCAACTGCATCGCACCAGCTGTGACACTCAGGCTTTGCTCTCAGATTGCTCCGTGACGCTCCCGTGAGAGCTGAGGCACAATCTCTCCTGATAGTGGTTTTTGCGAGCTCCAGCGTTATAGAGACCCTTTAGCAAACAGTGGAGGAGGAGGTGGATGTTGGATTGCTTTACTACACGTCATTTTCAACTGTTTATAATATTCTTCTGTGTCTACATATTTTCTCTGTGCACATTATTCATCAGAGTAAAAAAAGGAACTATGAAAACCTCGACCAACTTTCCTATGACAACAAGCGAGGACCCAAGGTATATATGCATGGAAATGCACGCCGCCCACCAACCTAACTAGCAAATGAAAAATAGCCACAGCCAACAGAAAAAATAAAAAAAAAAAAAGAAAAAAAAAAGAGAAAGAGAAAAAAAAGAAAAGAAAAGAAAGAAAAAAAAATATCCATGACTATGTTTCTTGGTAGCACGTTTTTATGTTGAGATAGTTTGGTTTGGACTTGAGAATGGAAACTTAGCCAGCTGACCCTGGAAGGATTTCTTTTTGAAACATGCATGTGAACCAGTAATTAACTTGCAAGTTCTTTTTTCTTTTTTTTTTGAAAAGTCGAACCAACCCCCTTTCCTCCCCAAAGGAAACGGTTCCTTGGTGTAAGTTGCTCACTTTGATTCCCAAAGGTTAACCCTGTGCAATATGTTTTTTTCATTTCCCATGTTTTTGAAAAACAACACTCGTTTGAGTTTTCAATTGCATTTCAAAGCCTTTTTCTCTTTCCTGTACAATGCACGCCTCTTTTTGGGTCTTGATTGACTTCAGTTTGCATGCACAGTGCAAAAAAAAAAAAAATTAAAAAATAAAACAACCAAAAAGCCAAAACCTTAAAAGAGAAAGGAAGGAAGGAAAGAAAGAAAAGAAAGAAAGGAAAGAAAAAGAAAAAAATAACTATAACCAACCTTATTTAGCAGACTTTTGTGCAGTTTAATGAATTCTCTTGACCCTTTTCTAGATAGCATGGCTCTCACCACCAGTCCTGGGGCTCCCTCACTAACCAGCTTTGCTCACACTCATCACAGGCTGAGAAAGTGCTTCAGTTTGACCCCGGAACCAAAAATGTGACATCTCTGCTGCTGGAGGCGAAGGAGCTGGAGGCCAGGGTCATCATCCTCTCTGCCAGGTGAGGCTGTGCTGTCCCTTCCCCTCCTTGCTCCGAATTCCTCTCTCCCAACGCTGCCCAGCGCTGGAGTCAGTGCGGATTTGGGGTTTGTCATCCTTCCAAGGAGCCTGAGAGAAACCCCACACCCAGCCCCATGTCCCGGGCAGGTGGAGGGTGCCGAGCTGTGCTGGACATGCTGCTGGCCGGGCAGTGACCATCCCAGCGTGGCTGACGTGTCTGGCTGTCCTGCAGGAGCAGCCGTGGTCGTTGATGGTGCGTCCTGGCCCAGCTGTGAAGGAGGGGAGCCTCAGGGCCCTGTGCCTGCGGCACAACACGCAGATGCGCGGGTGCTCCGCAGCGCTGGGGGCCGCGGGATCGGGTGAAGCTGGGAGGAAGGTTCCCATTGCAGCAAGGATTTAGCCATTGCCCAGGAGAAGCAGTGATCAGAGACGCCTGGGGTCGTGCCTTCCCTTCTTGTTTTCTGCGTGGCTCCGTGGGTCAGCAGGCGGGCTGGGAGTGGCCTTTTCAAAGAATCTCTTGCACAGAGATCTTGGCGCGCTTGCGGCAGCGCTGCCGGCTCCCCACGCCCGCCTGTGCTGTCCAGCACCCAGCTGGCTCACGGATGTTGGTGAATCCACGCATGCACTAAAGAGAGAGATGGCTCAAGGCTTGAAGTCCAAAGGTGTTTATTCGGTGAAGTCCAGGTGCCAAGAGGCCGAACTTCCTTTGGGCAGGGGTTTTTAAGGGGGGGCCCGAAGCAGGGCAGGGTTACACAATTCAGCCAATTGGGGGAGAGGGGGTCAGGGGCAGTTACACCTGGGATGATGCCCACCACCTGGGCATCTCTGTCTGCCCTTCCGGCTCATCCTCAGATGCAACATTCCCTGGCGCTGCCACACGCTCAGGGTGTGAGGCCGGGGCCGCCTGGCAGCTGGAGCCACATTGGCGTTCCCTTCGTCTCGTTGCAGCGAGGATGACGCGGCCACGGTGTACAGATCAGCAGCCATGCTCAACATGACGGGCTCCGGCTACGTGTGGCTGGTGGGGGAGCGGGAGATCTCGGGCAATGCCCTGCGCTACGCCCCCGATGGTAGGCACCTCCCTCCCCAGCTCCCTCCTGCTGCAGCCAGGCTTACCAGGGCTGATGGAGCCGGGACGAGCGGCCCCTGCCCTCCCCGGGACCCCTGGGGCTGGGGGAACACGGTGCCATAGTGGTCCCGAGCGGAGGGTCCCACACTCTGCTCTCCGCTCCCTTTCCCAGCATGGGGGCTCAGCCTTGGCCGCGCTGCCACGCCCCAAATCCACGTCACCTGTCACCGGGGGGAAGGCTCGGGCCGTGGGATGGAGCTCAGGGTGGCCGTGGGACACGGATCTGTCCCCAGCCGGACAGTGCCAGCCCAGCCCCGCCGCCCCTGCCTGCTCCCGCCTGAAGCTCAGGCAACTTCCCACCGCGTCCAAGGGCTCCTCAGCCCGCAGCCGTGTGCTCGCTGTCCCCGAGCGCTGGGGCAGCCGGTGATCCCGGGAATGCTGACCTGCCTCCCCCTCTGCCCGCGGCAGGAGTGATCGGCCTGCAGCTCATCAACGGCAAGAACGAGTCTGCCCACATCAGCGACGCTGTGGCCGTGGTGGCCCAGGCCGTGCACGACTTGTTCGAGAAGGAGAATATCACAGACCCACCGCGGGGCTGCGTGGGCAACACCAACATCTGGAAGACAGGACCCCTTTTTAAGAGGTATTGGGGAAAGGATCCTGCTGGAGGGAGCAGAGGACCTGCTGGGGGAGAGCTGGAAAAGGTGGGAGCATGTGGAAAAGGTGCAGGAGGACACGGTGGCTTCGTTCAGGGTATCTGTCACTAAAGCTTTGGGGCATGCGGCACAGGGCTGCCTGGGCTCTCCTGCATGATTTGGACGTGAGGGCTACACCTCTCCTGGGAAGCTCTCCCAGACGTGGGCTCAGGCAATGGCACTCAGTTTTTCTAGGCTGTTTAAGCATCATCCTGGTGCCTGGCACCAATTCAGTCCATGCCAACCCATGCTACCCTGGGCAATGCTTAGACAGCTGGGATGTGTGGGCAGGGAATGACTCCAGGAGGAAAAGACTGGGGACCGTGGTCTCCTCCAGTCTGGATCTTAATTCCATGGTCGGAAGTGGGAGAGAGGGGAGTTTCTGCCAAGTCAAGGTAGGGGGGACATTTCTGTCCTGTTTTATCTCGGTGCTGTGAACACGTTTCCTGCTGAACATTCCAAAGGCCGTGGCATGGGTCCAGCAGGGCTTGGTGGCAGGAGATGTCCATGCATGGGACAGGCTGCCCTCGGCTGCGGTGATCCCTGGTGCTGTGGATTTGGAAGCTGGGGTGTCAAGGATGGGAGCATGTGCCTGTGGGGTCCTGCTGCTGGGGCAGGGGGGTCCTGCATGTGCTTCCAGACCCCGATCCCTGCACCACTGCAGGTGCTGGGGCCACAGGGGCTGGGCCTTGGTACAGCAGCCGCTCCCTGCAGCCCTGGGTTCTGCTGAGCATGAGACCTGCAAAGCCTGAGATGGTTTTAGAGGCATTTCTGGCATCCCCTGCAGTGACAGCCTTTGGCATGAGCGAGTCAAAGCGGTTCTTCACAAGTGGCTCAGGCAATCCTCGTGTCTCCACTGTCATCTTCCCAGGGTTTGGGGGCTGGTTCTCCCCTTGGTGGTGTTTGCGTGTGCCTGGGGCACTGCCCAGGCTGGGAAGGGCAGGTGCCAGGCACAGCACCAGAAGCTGTAGCATGGACACACCCCGCAAGGGACACCCAGAGGAAAGTGTCCTTGGGTGGAGTGGGACAGATCATTCCAGAAGGGAATGGGACAGATCTGGTGGAAAACAGGGGGCAATGACAGCAGATATAGTAGTGAGCATTTGGGAAACTGATTCCATCCACCAGGAGGGGATGACCACAGGTCTGTGAACAGGCCATAGGTAGCCTTGGCTGGACTTCTACAGGGTAGTGAGCTTATGGCAGGTAACCGAGGGAGCATTCGCCTTTCCGATGCCTTGCGAGGTGCCTCAATGGCCACAGCAGGTTTTCTAGGTTGTCCTTGCCGTGTTTCTCTCCGTAGGGTGTTGATGTCCTCCAAGTACTCAGAGGGCGTCACCGGCAGGGTGGAGTTCAACGAGGACGGGGACAGGAAATTTGCCAACTACAGCATCATGAACCTGCAGAATCGGAAGCTGGTGCAGGTCGGGATTTACAACGGCAGCAATGTACGTACGGGCCTGCGCTGGGCAGGAGGGGCTGGGCACGGGGTGTCCACCTCGGCCTCACGTCCCTCTGCTTCCTCCGGGGCTCGTCGCAGGTCCTGACCAACGACAGGAAGATCATCTGGCCAGGGGGGGAGACCGAGAAACCTCAAGGCTATCAGATGTCAACCAAGCTGAAGGTAAGAGCAAACGGTGTGAGGGGCAGGGCTCCTCGGCTCTCTGAGGGCCGGGCGGGAACTTTATCTGCCTCCCACCTCCACGGCTGCTCTGCCGCTGGCAGCGGCATTGGCAAGGCCAGGAGAGGATAGAGGAGAGAAATAGAGAAGGTAATGGAGGGTGTTCAGAGCACAACTTTCAGCTGGAGGCAATCTAGATAGGGTGGCAGGCATCCTTGGGTTTGGAAAGAGACGGGTGGGAAGTGGATGTGAGAGAAAACAGCACGGAAAGGATGGAGGGACAAGGCGTTCACCATTTCTGGGGAGGGCACCACGGCTCGTGTGGGGAGGGCAGCCCAGCTCCCACCACGGGAGTGTAGCTCTGGAGGGAAACAGAGACAAGAGGGTGTTTGTGCTTCACCTCCCAGATTGTGACCATCCACCAAGAGCCCTTTGTGTATGTGAAGCCCACTCAGGCAGATGGGACGTGCAGGGAGGAGTTCACCATCAATGGAGATCCTGTCAAAAAGGTCTTCTGCACTGGACCCAATGAGACCATCCCAGGTAACTCAGCCTGGTGGGGACCCCCCCAGCCCACCCAGCTGATGAAGACTCCCACAGCAAAAAGGGGTCCCAGGGAGGGTGCTCAGTCACACAGGAGGTGCAGAGGATGAGGTGTGGAGAGGTGACAGCACAGCCGGCCCCCAGACACCCCCTGCCAGCCCAGCCTCGCAGCAGCGCTGTGCAGGAACCGGGCACTGGGATCCAGGGCTGTGAGCCCAACAGATTCCTTCCCTGCTGTCTCTCTTCTGGATGGGCTCCAGGGCTGCTGGGAGGGATTGCACCCCAGGTTTCTGTCTGCTGACACGTTCCAGTTCTCTCTGCCTTGATCTCCAGCAGCAGCGAGGACCCCGAGGCACGTTAGCACGTGCTGCACTGACACAGCACCAGTTTCAAACCACCACAGAAATCTGTGTCAGGATCAGGAGCGAGCACCTGCCGCGGGGTGGGAGCTGCTCAGCAGTGCCAGGCTTGCCCAAATCCACCTGAAGGGCATCCCCCTGGCTCATCACACCTTCCTGTGCACAGCATCCCCCCAGAGCTGTGTCCTGGGCTGTGCTCAGCCAGCTGGGTTCGTGTCAGGACTCCTCCAGCACATGCACCGAGCCCCCTCCGTGCCCTGCAGTGGGTGTGCACCTCCCTGGGGCACAGCAAAGGAACGGGACCCCTTTGTCCCCAGCCTGCCACACCCACGGGTGATGGAGGCAGTGAGAGAGGGTGGTCAGACCCTGACGGATAACGCGGTCACATCCCATATGAGCTGGCTGCTCTTGCTGGGGTCAGGCACGGATCCTGTGTGGGGTCCCTGGCCAAGGGCTGCCCCCGCTCACCCCCGTTCTGTCCCCCCCAGGCCGTCCCACCGTGGCACTGTGCTGCTACGGCTTCTGCATCGACCTGCTCATCCGCCTGGCAGGGGTGATGAACTTCACCTACGAGGTTCACCTGGTGGCTGATGGTAAATTTGGTACCCAAGAGCGGGTGAGTTTGGCAGCCTGTGATTTTTCTTTGCCTATATCGTGTGTAGAAGCACCCCCAGGCCCTTCTGCAGAGCGGGGTGGGGTGGAAGGGCAGTGTGGGACCCCTGACACGTGCGGGGTCCTGGCTGGTGGGGGATGTGTGTCGGGACAGGGCCCTGACCCTGCCCGGCCTTCCCGGCAGGTGAACAACAGCAACAAGAAGGAGTGGAACGGGATGATGGGGGAGCTGCTGAGCGGCCAGGCAGACATGATTGTGGCTCCCCTCACCATCAACAACGAGCGGGCTCAGTACATTGAGTTCTCCAAGCCCTTCAAGTACCAGGGCCTCACCATCCTCGTGAAGAAGGTATGGCCTGGGGGGGATGTTTTGTACAGCACGGGAGGTGCCCCTGCTGCCCGGATTGCACCGTGCCCAGTTCCCCCAGGGCAATGCCAGGCTCCAGGCTGCTCCAGGCTGCTGGCTTTAATGCTGGCTCCTGTCTGCACCACCCTGACCCTTCCTGTGCAGGCCCCTGTGGGTCCCTCCGGGCGGGCAGGGCGCAGGCAGGGTGGGTGCCAGCGCCGTTCCCCTCTCTCCTGTGTGCAGGAAATCCCCCGCAGCACCCTGGACTCGTTCATGCAGCCCTTCCAGAGCACGCTCTGGCTGCTGGTGGGGCTGTCCGTGCACGTGGTGGCCGTGATGTTGTACCTCTTGGACCGATTCAGGTGAGTGCACTTGGGGCCACCCCAGCTCGGGAGGGGACGGGGAGGTGCTCCTGGGAACTGTCCCCTGGGTCCCTTGCTCGGGCACAGCCCTGCAGCCCTTTGGAGGCTCTCACAGGGACTTAACCCACCTTCTTTGCCCCGCCAGCCCTGGGCTGAGGCTCCTGGCCCCTCTGGCTGCCCAAGCTAAGGGATACGGATGTGTGGGGTACCCAGCCCCTGGGGATGTGGGAACACACCTATCAGGCCAGGTGCTGTACAGATACCTGGCCAAGGGCACTGTACCCCTGTACCAATGACCTCTCAGCCTCTGAGCTCTGAGAGAATTTCCTCTCGGCCTCCCTTGGCCCTGTGGCAGCTCCTCTGAGGGCAAGAGAACCTCTCCCTGCCTTAGCCCTGTGCCCAAAGGCTTTGATGGCTGATCTGCAGGGAGCCCTCTGTGCTGCAGTGGGAGAGGCTTGAGCCTCAGATGATCTTCCTGGTCTGGGGAGAGTGTGATGGGACTGGGAGCAGTGTGAGCCAGACAGGGCTGCAGATCAGCGCAGGGGATGTGCCAGGCAGGGGGACACAACAGGACAGAGCTGCTTGGGACGCAGGCACAGTCTGTGGGAACAAGTGGCACAGGGCTGCACCAGGACACGCAGGGCGCGGTGGGGAGCCCTGAGAACGGGGTCAGGGGAATGAAAAGGGTTCTTGGCCTTGTTTTCCAGCCCATTTGGCCGGTTCAAAGTAAACAGTGAGGAGGAGGAGGAAGATGCCCTGACTCTCTCCTCAGCCATGTGGTTCTCCTGGGGAGTCCTGCTGAACTCTGGCATTGGAGAAGGTGAGTCCCAGTCACAGCGGGACTGCTGTGCCTTGCAGCCCCGGCTCTGGGCTGGGCAGGCTGGGGGGGAAGCCCCCGCCCTCCTCTCACACGGTCCCTGTGGGGCCTCATTCCCCGAGCCCTCTCTGGAGCAGGCTGGCAGGAGATCTGGTGATGCTGAGGGTGGCACCTTTGTGGCAGCTGTCACCTTTGTGTCCTGCCACCCTCAGCACCGCTGATGGGGCGCAGGGCAGGGAGGTTTGGGCTGGATCCCATGTCCAGGGTCACCCACCCTCTCGGGGTGGGACACAGCATGCCCCGGGAGGAGCTGGGGTTCTCTCGGCTGGGGCGGTGCTCCCTGCCCAGCTGCTGGCAGAGCAGATGGATGGCGCACATCTGCGGCTGCCACCGGGCTCGTGTGGCTGTCATGGCTTTGGCAGCCAAGACAAGCCCTCGCGGTGCCGCTCTGATCTCTCCTCTCCCCCTGCAGGTGCTCCCCGCAGTTTCTCTGCCCGTATCCTCGGCATGGTGTGGGCTGGCTTCGCTATGATCATTGTGGCTTCCTACACTGCCAACCTGGCAGCCTTCCTGGTGTTAGACCGGCCCGAGGAGAGGATCACAGGCATTAACGACCCCCGGGTAAGGACCCCTCACTTGCTGTCCCCTTGCCTGGGGCACAGAACGTGGCCTGCGGTTCCCAGAGCCCTGATTTCCCATGGCTGTGATCTGTGCCGGGGGGGAGGCAGACCCCGGTAGCTCTGCCTGGGCTGGTGCTGGTCAGTCTGAGCCCCTGCCCTGGGTAGGAAGGGACAGACATGGGCAGGGATCAGCAGGGAAACAACCTGTCCAGGGACAGCCTGTCTGCAGCCAAACTGCTGCCAGTTCCTGGAGAGCCTCCTCCAACCACCGAGGAAACGATTCATTATGGATGAGTTATAACTAATGAAACTGTCCCTGCGGTGCAGTCAATACTCTCCACATGCCTCAAATCCATTTCCTGCTCTGGCAAGGACACAGCCACAGCTCATCAGCCCGGGCACGCAGGAACGTGCCCTGCAGCAGCACTGACCCACAGCGTCCCACGCCCTGCTGCGTGCCCTGCCAGCGGCACTGCCAGCCCCGTGGCACCCACAGGCCTCCTGCACCCTCAGTGCCACCCTGTCCCTGTGCCATAGCATCCCCTGCCCCAGCACCACGGTCCCAGAGCATTCATTGCCCCGTGGCATCCTCTGAGGAGATCAAGGTCTTGTCTAGGGAACGGGTCCCTGTAGGAGATGGGAAATTGGGAAACGCAGCTCTGGGGCGAGTCAGTTCTGCTGAGGAAGGACAGAAACAACAGGAACCCTGCACTTGCCTTTCAGCTGCGCAACCCCTCGGACAAGTTCATCTACGCCACGGTGAAGCAGAGCTCCGTGGACATCTACTTCCGACGGCAGGTGGAGCTGAGCACCATGTACAGGCACATGGAGAAGCACAACTATGAGAGTGCAGCCGAAGCCATCCAGGCAGTGAGGGACAAGTGAGTAGGGCCAGTACCTCACCTGGCCACGCCGGGAAGGGCCTCAGGGAGCTGCAGTTGGGTGCAGCAAGCAGGGCAAAGCTGGAGGGAGCTGCCGTCAAAACGTGGCTGGGTGGGACCTCCCAGCTGGGGCTGGGTGGGATCTGCCCAGGTCTCTGGGTGGGCAGCACGAGGTCTGCGTGGGGAATGGCACAGTGGGAGCCCTGGCCCTGGCCCTGGCCTCCCTTTCTGGCCTCTTTTCTTCTCTCAGTGCAAGGCCGGGTGGCTTCAGTGTTTGAATCAGGGCTGGGAGCGCACTCACTGCTCCCACGGTGGCTGCAGACCAGCTGGGCTGCCCAGCCTGACCTGTCCATCCTCCTTCTGTGTCCAGCAAGCTCCACGCCTTCATCTGGGACTCAGCGGTGCTGGAGTTCGAGGCCTCGCAGAAGTGTGACCTGGTGACGACGGGGGAGCTCTTCTTCCGCTCCGGCTTCGGGATCGGGATGCGCAAGGACAGCCCCTGGAAGCAGAACGTCTCCCTGGCCATCCTCAAGTCCGTACACGGCTCTTGCCACGGGGCTCGCCCCGAACGCTGCATGTGTTGGCACATGAGTGGCCACATGCCAGGCACTGCCAGCCACCCGCCAGGCCTCTGCAGGGACGGGGGCACTGGGGGCTCCATTCCTCCCTGACAAAGGGGACGTTGAGGGACCGGGGTGGGCACCCACAGCCCCAGCTCTGGCTCGCAGGGCTGGGGAGGCAGCAGGGAACTGGCGGGAGAGTGGAGCAGGGCAGGGAGCAGAGCCGTGGTCAGCCAGGAGTGCAGGCAGAGCTGGCAGAGAGCAGCGGGGGCCGTCCAGCACAGGTCTCTGTGAGCAGGGTGTGGGTGCTGCCATCTCCCCTCTGCTCCCTCAGGGCTCGGCCTGTCCAACACCATTGCACTGCCCTGGCTCCGTCATCCGGGGGTTTTCTTTCACCTCTGGCTATTCCTGTTACACAGGGTCCCCCCTCTGGGTCCAAGGCTTTCACACCAGCACTAACCTGCGGTGTGGGGTGGCACAGGCCAGTCTGATACTATGGGTGAAAAGGGATTTCCTTGCATTACTTTGGAAATGCTGCACTTGCTGCAGACAGAGAAATGTCAGGATGGAGGAACAGGCAGCTGGGAAGCAGAAAGTGAAGGGAGGGAGACGTGGGAGATTCATTTTAGGAGAGACACGGTCAGGAACCACCAGGGTCCTGCCCAAGATGCAGAGGTGAAAGGCCTGAGAGAGAATGGGCAGGATGTGGAAGATGTGGAAGGGTGATGTAGGGAGCCATGGACCCCGTCTGTGGGATGGTCTTAGCATGGGGATGGGTGGCAGCAGGAGAGGTGGGATTTGGGACAGCCCTGTGAGAAGCCTGAAGAGGCCACAGGAGTCCTCGGTGTCCTCGTGGGAGAGGATGGGGAAGCCCAGGGCTACAGGTGGCCCAGGAGGTGGTGAGGATGTACCAGGAACAAGAGGGAGGAAAGTGCAGTGATCCTGGTGTGGGATGTGTGCTCTGTGCCCACCTCATCCCCACGAGGTGCTCAGGCAGAAATGGGCACTGTGAGGGCACGGCTTGTGTCCTCCCGAGCTGTGACCCCGAGCTGTGACTCCGAGCTGTGACCCCGAGCTGCTGGGGTGTCCCAGCCCTCTCTGTGCCCCACAGGGAGCTGCCAGCAGCAGTGCCCTGACCTAGAGGGTGCTGGGGGTCACCAGAAAGGACTGGGGTCCAGCATTGCCTGAGCTCCAAGCGGCCCTGGCAGGTGGAGGAACCGTGCAGGAGGGAACTGGGAGATGGAGTTCATCCCTGCAGCCTTCTCCAAGGGCTCTCTGAGCGCTGCCAGCTCCACCCTTCCTTGGGAGCACGCCCTCCTCGTGGCGTGCGCGTGGCTGTTTTGGCGGCTGCCCCAGAGCTACCATGGGGCACTGGGGGCCATGGGTGGTTCTGTGTGTGCGTGTGAGCCGTGGCAGCCCCCACAGCCAGCCCCACACGCTCTGCAAAGGCCCCACATGCACGGGCGTGCAGCACACGCAGCCAGCACATCCTTGGCTCCCGTGTTTGAGGGCTGCAGAGCCCCAGGACAGAGGGCACGAAGGCACACAGAGTGTGTGCCCCGGCTGCCTGCGGCTGGTCCCCAGTGACTACCCTGTGCTGTCTCCTTGTGCTTCCAGGTCCCACGAGAACGGCTTCATGGAGGATTTGGACAAGACTTGGGTGAGGTATCAAGAGTGTGATTCCCGTAGCAATGCCCCAGCAACACTCACCTTTGAAAATATGGCAGGTTTGTTCTGCAAACCTCTTTCTCCCCCTTCGCTGGGTAGCCCGCTTTTGCTCAAGACATTCTCCTCTCCGGGGCTCTCCTCTCAGGCCAAATCTCTGCTGCTTCTGGGTTTGTGCTTTCCTAGTGCTGGGAGGCTGCTGAGGTGGGCTCCGTTCCCACCCTGCTCCAAACAAAGCTTCCTCCACCTTCCCTGGGTGCCCTTCTCCCCGCTGGGGCTGCCCTGGTGTGAGCACTGCTCCCCTCCCTCTGCCCTGGCCAAGCTGTGGCTGTCACAGAGCAATCGGAGCTGTCACCAGTGCAGAGAGGGGAGCAGCACCCCGGGGTGTTCCCGAGGTGAACCCTGCTGCAGGAGGGGGCTGGAGGCGAGGGGCAGCCCCCGGTCCTGAGGAGCCCTGGGCAGGGGCAGGACAGGGATAATCGATACAGAGGGGTTTTCATCTTGCAAAGGCTGTGAGAACCCCCAGACAGGCTCTCCCTCTGCTCTGAGGGGATGCCGCTGGTCCTACACCCAGACCACGCGGTGATGAGGGATGAGGGATGAGGGGTGTTGGATGGGACCCCGTCCTCACCAGCACTGCTGGCCGGGTTACAGGCACAGAGAAAGGGGGCATTTTGCTCCATCTCCTCAGACACTGCTCCAAAAACGTCAGCCCCCAGGGTTGCAGGCATCCAAGGACAGCCCAGGGCTCTGTGCACGGCTGTGCTTCCTGACGAGCCGAACTGGAGCACCGGGGCTGGGTTCTGGTGCAAATGGCCCCACGGGGATGGGGTCAGCCCCGGGGTTTGCCGTGCCTGTCCCCAGCACTGCTGCGGCTCGGTGCCCTGTGCCCCTCCAGAGCTGGCACCGACATCCCTCGGGTGCCCGGGCTGTGTTCCCCTCCCGGCCCTCCAGGACGTGGGGGGGATGGCGGGGTTGGCAGATGCTCCCGTGTCTGAGCATGATGCGCAAGAAATGAGGGGTCATGTTGCAATTTCCAATGCCCCCTGTAACTTTCCTGCTTATTTCAGGTGTGTTTATGCTGGTGGCTGGAGGTATTGTTGCCGGGATATTTTTAATATTCATAGAGATAGCTTACAAAAGGCATAAGGACGCGCGGAGGAAGCAGATGCAGCTGGCGTTCGCGGCCGTAAATGTGTGGAGGAAAAACCTGCAGGTAGGACAAATCGTTTTTAGAGCAAATCTCCACCAGGTGCGTTTTCCATTCCTTCACCAAAGCAGTGAATGCAGAGCTGTGGATTAGCATGGGGCCCTCTGTCCCCCAGCCCACCCCAGCAGCTCCGGCTGGGCGTTACTGGGTGCCTGTTAGGCTGCAGGGGAGCGTCCCTGCCTTGTCCCCGGGAGCTGCCCCTGGCCGATGCCGTCTGTCCCAGCACAGCTCCGATGGGGCACAGGCCCGGCCCCAACGCCCCCGGTGGAGCTCGGGATGGGGACTTTGCTCTGCTGGGGACCGCGAGCCGGAGCCAGACCTTGTCCCAGCCGAGCGGGCAGTGCCAGCACGGCTCCTTTGCAGGTTCTGCCCCGCTGCCCGGCTCCGGCTGCGCTCACCAGCAGACGGGAGGGTCAGCTCGCTGCCACTGACCGTCCCTGCCCGGTGCTCAGGTGGAGGAATGCTCCAGGGATAGTTTCCATCACCTCCCCTCCCCTGCCTGCTCCCCGACAGCGCGGTAGCCCTTGCCATACCCAGGACCGACTCCAAAAAGAGGTGGTGCGTGCTCTTGTCCTTTGGAGACAAGGACATTCCCCCCCACGGGAGCCAGCAGTGCCGGTCCCTGTCAGCGCCAGGGCTCCCTCGGGCTCCTTCCATGGGGCCCTTGCTCTCCCAGGCTTCTCCCGTTCCTGGAACACCTCTGTGCCGCTCAGGCAGGGAAGCCCAGGAGGGTCAGAGGTGCCTGGCAGTGACACCGAGCCGTGGGCACATCCATGGGCCACCAGCCTCACACTTCCCTTGCCCTGCTGCTTTTGGGGCCGAGCCCCACAGTGCCCCTGACCCCAGTGTAGGGCAGCTGGAGGCTCTGTCTGAGTTGCCCGGGCTGGTTTTTCCCTTGGGGAAGCACAGCGGCGTTCAAAGAGCAAGAGCTCCTTTAGGTGGCTAAAGGACACTGCCGCTCGGAGCAGAGCCAGCGGAGGAAAGAGAGAGGAGGAGGCTCGGGGACCCCGCGAGGAGCCCGGCCGGGGCCCCGGGGAGCAGCGCTGGCTGGGGCTGCGGGGGGGCTGCCCGGGTGGAGCAGCGAGGGGAGCACGAGGCCGGGCTGCTGTATCCTGAGAGCTCGCTGGGTTCAGTTCACCGGAAAGAGTCTCGGAAAAGCCATTTCTCAATTTTTTTTTATTCCTTTTTTTCCTTTTTTTTCCTTTGCTTCCAAAAAGCAGCAGCACCGAGGGGGTTAAGGCTGCTGGGACAGAGCACACTAGTCGCACTGCCATTTTTCACTTGCCAACCTTCTAGAAAATACTGCACTGGGTCCTTGGGCAGAGTCTGTGGGACTGTGAGCAAAGCATGCTGCCCTGTGGGGGTAAACAGCCTCATGGTAAAGAGCCGTTTGACATTGTAAGACTTTTCCACAGGAGGAAACGTCAGAGCACTAGTATCTGGTACATTGCTAGAAGGTAGGCAAGTGGAAAGATTTATTTGTTAAAACAAACAAACAAAAATAATGGTTTTTGGGATCACAGTTTTGCCATGGCTATTTCCTGAGATGCCATGGAAGAAAAAGACATTTCATTCCATTCATCTTGCTTTCCTTTCCGTTTGTGCATGTCCGCAAAAGAGAGAACTGAGAAGGAGGAGCAAATGTATCCCCGAGCATGCTCTACGCACCAGCGGGATACATTTTGGTTACCCCCGTGCGGTAGCAGAGCCAGACCTGGTCTCTCCGTCCCCCGTCGGAAAGGTCACACTCATTGGCACGAAAGCAATTGGGGAGGACTCGTTGCCAGCGCCCGGCGCCGAGCGCGGCCGGGCCCCCCGGCCCGCGGCCCCCGCACCATGGCGGCTGGTGCTCCCAGCCTGCGCCAACCAGGTCCGACTCGCTAACTCCAACGCCTACATTTTTCAGTTCTGTTTCTCTTTGAGTTCATCCCGACCCGACGACATCATGGCACTAACGCTTTGCTTCCTCCCTTTCTTTTCCTTTGTATTTTTTTCTTTACTTTTCTTTTTCTTCCAGTTTCCTTTTTGGTTTTTTAGCCTGTTTTACTTTGGAAAACAAACCAAACCACCACCAACAACCACGTTCGGCTTTGCACAACTGCATCATTTGAATTTTTGAACACTTTTTTTTTTTTACAGAATATTCATACAATGACTTCTCTTTCAATGCAGTCCTCTCTCTCTCTCTTGTGGCACTAGGATTCAGCCTCAGAAAAGGCCCTGAGCACTTTTTTTTTTAGTGGTAGGTGCAGCATCTCACGTCTCGGTCCAGCCAGGCTAGCGGTGGAAGCGAGGGGCAGAGCATCCCCAGGAAGCGAGGTCAGCTGTGCCGGCCTGGCCGCAGACACCAGGAGAGCGGGGCTACCTCCCAGAGGGGTTCCCAGCGCTCCCGCCGCGAGGCCGGCCCCCCGTAGCTGTAGCAGTGTGGCGGCTGTGCCGTAGCCGTGGGTCACGGAGGCCCTTGGAGGACTGGGAGTGGCAGAACACCTTCAGTAGCTTTCTCACCTAAATGAAGGCCATGACACGGGGCAGTATTCAAATAGATTTAGCGTTTCCAACAACACACTAGAGATCTAATTACTTATACATATTCATTTTAGGATAGAAAAAGTGGTAGAGCAGAACCTGACCCTAAAAAGAAAGCCACTTTTAGGTCCATCACCTCCACCCTGGCCTCCAGCTTCAAGAGACGTAGGTCCTCCAAGGATACGGTAAGAGGAAGAAGAACAATTCTGCCCTCTCTCTTTCTCTCTCTTTCTCTCTTCTGCCATCCCATCGACTGCCACACACCCATCCCGAAGCTGCCAGTGTACATGCATAGCTCATGTTCGTCACCAGTCAGTCAGTGAGTCAGTGAGTCAGTCATCCCGTGTACCTGAAAGGATGCTGGGATCCTGGAGGGCAGGCAGGAGGTGGCTTGGAGTCCTGTGATGAGTTGGGAGATGCAACCGAGTTTTTGTTTTGTTTTTTTGTTTTCTTTTTGCCTGGATGATTTCTGATGTTCCTCTCTGTGCTTCGCTCACCTTACCGGTGCTGACCTCTTGAAACTGATGACATTTTTTCTTTTTCTTTTTCTTCTTTTTCTTTTTTTTTTTCTGTTCCTAAGTGTTCCTGTACCTGTTTGTCATTGTATGCCTAAAAACGATCACCCCGATTTAATTTGGGCACCGTGTCACCTCACCAAGAGCCATGCGTGTCACACTCTCTACATGTGATTTTTGTTTGTGACAATTAGCATTCGGAATAGTCCTCGCACAGGAGTGACAGCTGTCTCTGGTTATCGTCAGCAGTAACGCAGCTCTAGAAAAGAGACGAAAAGGCTCCAAAGAGGAGGTTGTTAAAGACCCAGCCTTGGTTCAAACTTGTGTTTTCCGCTGCTCTCACGTAACCAGAGAACGTTTCCAAATTGCTGCCTCTAAAGCCAGCTGTTTCCAAATGTGCAAATGTGTCTGCTCGTGCTGGAGCTTCAGACACTTCAGCGTCAGGTTGGGCTGTTGGTCTGTCGGACTGAGCCGTGTCCCTCTGCATGTCGCCGTCTGTTGTATGACACTCTGCACTGTGGCTACTCTGTTGTCTCGTGTGGCAGCGCCCGCTGCGTTTTGCTGCCCGACCTCCTGGCGCGACGGGCTTGCCAAAATCCCCTCCCCGGGGCGACCGGCGGGTTTGTGCCCGGGGTTGCTCAGAGCAGGTCCCCGCCAGGTTGCCCGAGGCGCGGCGGGGACGGGGGGACGGTGGCAGCGGGGGAGATGTGGCCCCCGTGGCGGGGTGGCCCGTCCCCAGCCGCAGCTTGGGCGCCTCGGGGACAGCATGCGGTATCGCAGGGGGTCTCGGGGCCACGGCTCTGTATGAGAATGGAGGAGGCTGCCTTTGACACCAGCGCAGGCTCCATACCAAGAAGCTCCTGGAGCACCCCTGCAACGTGGCCCTGGGGACAGCTGAGCCCTCGGCCGGGCTCGACTGCCACCATCTCACACAAAGTGCTCCTCTCACTGTCACCTCGAAGCCTGGAAGTCATGGGGGGGACAGCCACACTCTTCCCACTCACCCTCCGTGCCCCACGGGGCAGACGGGCATCCCTGTCATCTCCCGTGCTGCCTCCGTGCTCCCTGGGTGGCACCTTGTCTCAGTGACGCCCCCATGTCTGGGGTCCCCTCTCCCCACTGCTGCACCCCCCAAGCAGCTCTGCAGGGAGCTCACAGGTTGGGTCTTTGTGGCCATGACTGAGGCAGAGGAGGCAGAGATGGGGTGGATGGTGCAGGGGGTGGTGCAAGAGTGAGGAGGAGGAGGAGGAGGAGGAGGAGGAGGAGGAGGAGAAGGGACAAGTAGAACGCACAGAAAAAAGAGGGGAGAAAAATTTGCAGAAAGATCTGCGTGTCCTGAGCAGACCCCCATGTTCTGCTGTGTTTGAACTACTCCACGAGTAGGAAACCGAGGGGGTCTTGTCCTGGGAGAGCAGAATTGTGATGGTGCCCTGGGCAGCTGAGGGAACCAGTGCCACCAGTGGGCAGAGGAGAGGGGGAGAGCCCAGGAACAAAGGGGCAGCTGGTGTGTGGCACCCCTGGTACCTCCCACATCAGGGAAGGCTCCTTCTTCAGGGAAGCATCCTGGTCCTGCTCCTGCTCCATGGTGTGGCCTCCATCCTACACCAACCAGCCCACAGCCCTCTCTGCCCCGTGCCAGGAGCACCCCAATGCCCTGAGCTGACGAGGTCCAGGGCCCACCTGCCCCACAGGTCCCATGGATGGGCAATGGAGCTGTTCTCTCCCCTTCCCACACCCACTGGGGTCCAGCACAACACAGGGCTCCCCACGTGTGGGTCCCGGTCATGCTCTTCCTGGCACATTGCTCATGGGCAAGTCACGGAGGGAGGTGGCCCCTCTCGCCCCAGAAGACAATCCCCACTTTGGAGGAGCTGCACGGTCAGTTACTCCCCGCTGCTCAGAAGCCTGTCCCAGTGCTCTGCCTGCCACGGGGTGCCGTGGCCAGGGTCCCAGGACACGTTCCCCGGGGTCTGGGCTAGCTGGGTCAAGAACAGGCCAATGGGGTGAACATCCAAGCCAACGTGGCCGGCTTGGAGGCTAGCAGCTATGGCAGGCGGCCCATGGTGGAGCGAGCTTTGTGGTGATGTTGGGCAGACCTGCTGGCTGCTCTGCGGGGTGAGCAGCCAGCGGGAGGGGGGTGCTGCCACCAGCTCATGTCACAGCCTGTGCTCGGTGACCTCCACTCCCGTGCAGCAGCCCTGGCTCAGAGACCCCGACGCCCTCCTGCTGGAAGGCCCCACGAGTCCGTAGCATGCTGGGGCACGTTGCCTGGGGTCCTTGTAAAGACGAGAAAGCAGCGAGGTGCTCTGTTTCATGATGCTCAGCAGAGCCGCGGGCCCACACCAGGTCTTAGATGGGCAAGGCTGGAGAGCCCGTGGGGCTGGAAGGCCAGGCTGACCCCAGCCCCACGGGCTCTCCCGGCTAGCGAGCGAAAGACGCAGACCTGGTGGCCTTGCTTCTTTCCTTTCCGTTGTCGGGAGTTTTAAAAATGGATTCTGCTCTGCAGCCCTGCAGAATGGTCCCTCAGGAGTGCCAGAGAGACAGGCTGGCACCATGGAGCCAAGACAGCCCTGGGAAGCTTCCACCCCACTCTGAACGTCCTAGCGCCCACCATCACCCGAGCTGCACAGCCTCTCCGCGGCACATCATCCCCACCGCCCCAGGAGGAGATGCATGTGTTCCCCATAGGCAGCTCCTGCAACTCGAGTAGCACTGGCAGAGCTGACGTGTCCATCCATCGCAGCCACCCACGATACTGCAACCCCACAGACGCCATGTGAGACGCATAAACCACACAGACACCTCCGAGCCGGCACATTGCGTACAGACACGTATCGAGGTGCACAGGCCCCTTAGCCCCCCGCCTCGCCAGCCCCCGCAGAGCCACACTGCCAGCCCCAGGCACAGCTGACACTCGTCCCCCCACGGCACCGCCCCGCCGGGGCCGCAGCCCCGCGGCCGTGGGGATGGTGCCAGAGCCGGGCGAGAACCGAGGGGCTTCCTGGAAAAGGTCACCTTTTCAGTGAAGGATCAGCTGTCCCAAAGCCAAACGCTTCTTGGCTGAGAAAGAGCCTAGTTTTTGGCCCAAAAGAACCAAAAGTAGGTCAAAGACAACTCTTTTTTTTTCTTTTTTTTTTCTTTTTTTTTTTTTTTTTGCCTAAAGGGAAGTTGATATTTTCTACAGCAAGATCGCATTTAGCTGGAATCCTAATTTTTAATTGAAAAAAAAACAAAACAAACAAACCACAACAACAATCCAAAATTCTTCCAGAAAATCTTCCACCAGCCAGGGACTACCATATGAGCCCAGTTAGGTTGAAGTCATTTTTAAAGACATTAAGTTCTTGTCTATATTTTCTTCCTGGTTGTCATTTAAAGTTTTTGGTGCCTTCACTTCACTTCCATACCTTAACATGTTTGAGTCTCTTCTACGGTTAATATTGATTAATTTCTTGGCTTTATAATGTTTGGTTTGGGGATTATTGCACCATCCCTGTAACATAATTTGCCCTAAATTACTGATATGTGCTTCTAGCATTAGTCCTACTTTAACATAGTTTTGATATGACCGTTTTCTTGCTTTTTTTTTCTTTTCCTTTTTTATTTTAATTTTAATTTTTATTATTAAAAATTGCATGCATGAACTTTACACAAAAAAAAAAAAAAGAAGTAAATGAGAATGTTACCCTGTGATAACTCTGTGATTGGAGGAGATATGCTTTCAAATCAAAAGCCATGCTCTTGTATTTTAATTTTTCTGGCCAGATTGCCCATTTCACTTGGTTGTTTTAGCGTTTCCCACCCCCAGAGCTGTGCAGAGAGGCCAGAAGGCCCCAGCCTGCCCTGCTACACCACCACAGCAGCCACACGTGCACCAAGGCACACACACTCACACAGGCACACTCCGCTTCCTCCACCCCCCTCGCATCAGGCAGGATGTTTAACAAAGGACCTTTCTCCTACCCATTCATTTTTGTATCTCCAGTTCCTCCTTCTCCTCCGCCAGTGAGTCACCAGCCTCTCCCCTTTCCCAGTCACCTCCTCCCCGCGGGACTCCAGCCCCATCCCATGAGCACACACCTCCCGGCAGCTCTGCCATGGAAACATTGCGTTTAGCTGGAATCCAAATTTCTCGCCAGGAGGAGGTGGCTGCACCCCATTTTGGGAGAGAGGGGTGTTTTTTGGTGGGCTGACGAATGGCCACAAAAAGCTCCCCCCAGGGCGGCAGAGTGACACCGCCGTGGCCTCCGCTCTCGGCGCCCGCGGGCGATGGCCGAGCTGTTGCCCCTTAGCAAAGCAAGGCCATGGCCAGGAATTCCCAGAGGCTCCATTGGAATCTTAGCCAGTGCCCTGAGCGGCAGAATGACCCCGTGAGAGGCTCCCCGGGCGTCAGCGCGTCCCCAGCACGGTACCGGAGAGACGGGAGCGTGCTGGCTCCCGGCCCTGCCCCAGCAGCTCCCGCCCGGGGGTCCCGGGGAAGCCGGGCTGGGCAGGGCAGCCCCAAGGACCCCATGCCAGGCTCGGGGGACCCCGGCCCTGCACGTGGCAGGAGGCAGGGTGTGCAGCACGCAGGGTAGCCACAGTGCCAGAGCTGCCGGCAGCGCCGCGGAGGCCACGGCCACCATCGACCAAAGCAGGGCGGGTGAAACCCGTCACCGAGGAGCCCCCCCGGAGCCCCTCAAAACATCGGCCCTCCTGGGCAGGGCGGTGCAAGGGCTGGGAAGATGTCGCTGGAGAGGGTCCGTGCTGCAGTACGCGAGACCCACAGAGACCCTTTCCTGCCCTGGCACCGGGTCAGGACCCCAGAGAGCAGCGCAGGACGCTCCGGGCCACCCGCTCCCACAGCAGGGCTGGACAGGGCTTCCAGGTCAGGTTTGGAGTCAGGACAGCGGAGCTGGGAGACGAAGGGAGCATGGAAGGAGGAAGGGAGGAAATAACTGCCCAGCTATAAATTCCTGCCTGGGGAGGAAGGACTTTTTTTTCTTGCCCACTGATGGGAATTTCTGCTCTCCCTCCCACTTGCTGATGGGACTGCAGCAGGGGAGGGCTCTCCCATGGTTTCTCCCGTGCCAAGACCCCCCCCCATCCGCAAGGAGCTCAGAACCCCAAATCCAGGCCACATCCCCAACACGGGCCGTATTTTCACATTAGCAATCAACGCCACACTTTATCACGAGTCAACCACACCACACATCTCACCTGCATGAAAGGACAGTCACGGCAGGGTCATTCAAGCAAGGAGGTGAAATGCCCTGGCCTCAAAGCACAGCTTGATCTGGCACCAGAGCAGGTGCCAAAAACCAGCCAGACCCTCCAAACACAGGTTCAGGCGTGGGCTGGGCTGATGAGTCACAGGCTTTGTTTTGTAGCCCTCCCAGAGCAGAGAGGGCCTGGCTCAGCGGGTGACGTGGCAGCCACGCTCCGCAGAAGCTGCGCCACGCTCCTGGTGTCCCCTCTGCCCAGCTCCAGGCTGCTTGGAGAGCGTCTGCAACGACCTCCGCACAAGCGTGGATGGCGCTGGGAAGGGGACCTCAGCCAGCAGCAGCTTTCGGGGCGTTGCATCACCCCCAAGAGATATCCCGTAGGGACACATGGGGTAGGAGTAGCAGCGGGGCCAAGTGCCAGAACTGCCTAACACTTGTCTCTCCTTGTCTGTCTATTTGTGTGTTGCAGCAGTATCACCCCACCGACATCACCGGCCAGCTCAACCTCTCCGACCCCTCAGTCAGCACTGTGGTGTGACCTTCTCCCCGAGGGCCATCAGTCCTTGCCCAGCTCAGTAGGAAGGCACAGCCAGGACTGCCTTTCAAGGGACACTGATGGGTTCTTCCGGGTGAGATGGGAGGAAAGCATCCTTCATCCATACACAGTGACTCCATTGTATATCTCCCTCCCTTCCTAGGCCTGCTGCCATGCTCGTGCCCCAGGAAGCACGGCAGGACCAGGGCAAGGTTTGGACTTCACTGTACAGAGATTATTGCTTCCAAACAGTGCCACGATAATCAGAATCGCCACTGACTGGCTCCGTGCAAGGGGAAAGGACTGCGGAAGGCACACGGCGCCTGCTCTCCCACAGTAGCAGGGAAGAGCTGGTGCCAGACCACAAACACGTGCTTGACCTCGCAGGCTGCAGCCTTCCGAGCACACGCAGCCCCTCGGACGTGTGCTCCACGTCTCCCACCACCCGGAGGGCTCCAGCGACGTGCCCACGGTCCCGAGCAGCTGGAGCGGCCAGCTCCTGGTGCCGCGGGTCGGGCACAGGTCCCTGCTGCGCCGAGCGACCCTCGCGTCTGCCGCAGGGTCTGGAAGATGCGTGCTCTGCTCCTTGCAGGGGATGGAGCCGATACCCTTCCCTCCCATTGGCCCGTGGCTGTGACTCAGTTCCCGTCCGTGGTCCGGCTGCAGCGGGAGAGCTCCCGCCCTGCAGCCCCTGCCCCTGTGCTAATCCCGGTGCTCCGGAGCCCTGGAGCGCCGCCAGCCAAGATCCCGGCTCCCACCTCTCCTGCACAGAAGACATCCCCAGGACCTGGCCACGGCCAGCATGTAGCACTCACACAGCAGCTCTCCTGGCCAGGAATTCTCCACGGGAAATGGCTCTGGATGGTTGCACTGACCTCTACCCCAGCTCCACACTGCCTCAGCACCAGCAATGCAAGGAGAGATGCTGCTGGCTGGGCACGGCCGGCTGCGGTGCTGCAGCGGCCACCCAGCCCGTCTGCACTGTCGGGGCACCACGGCCAGCGCTGGCGGCTCCCCTGCCACCCTCACCTGCAGCCCAAGCTTGCCAGCAGCCTCCGAAGCCCCAGCCCACGGCGCTGCGTCTGCCTGAACCTGGAGACGTGGAAAGCAGATCCCAGTTCGGGAGAAGGGAACCGAACGAGCCGGGCTGACGCCGTCCCTCCCCGCACCTTCCTCCCCCGGAGCCCACATGCCCACCCCGAGCATCCTCCCCGGGGGGCAGCGGGGTGGGCACTGGGGCACCGGGGCAGCATCTGGCACAGCCCGGCCGGGGATGAGCGGCACTGCACGGGCACGGGCAGCATCACACCCCGTCTGCTGCCAGCGTGGAAAACACACCTGCGACGTGGTACCGAGCCCCGGCGGCACGAACTGCCTCCCCCCTGCCCCAGGCTGCCCCCGCGGGCAGGATTTTCACATGGCAGCTGAGGTCTGTGAGCATCGTCCCACTGACTGCTGTGGCTCCATCAAGTTCATCTAGCTCCAGCTGAGAAATCGGACCCATTCTACTTTATACGTCAATGTTACATTAATACCGAGTTTTTGCAAGAGCTCAGTAAAGTCTAGACTGGATCATGAAGTGGTTTATTCCAGAGCTGTGTGCCTCTTTCTGTCTCTGACTTCTGGCAAAGCTGGCAGGGAGCCCTGTGGTGAATCAGAGCCTCGCCCAGCCCTGCCGCAGGGTCTGCAAACAGCGGAGGGACGGGAAGGGATGGAGAAACCAGCAGGGAGAAAGGCCAGGGACTGTAGGGGAGACTGGGAGGGAAAGGGCATCCCCATTCTGGGACACCCGGGGGACAGCCAGGGTGGGGCACGGGCCTTGCAGCGAGGGGATAGGGACAGTCTGGAACTGGCCCTGTCCCACCTCCATCCTGGGGAGAACAGTCCCCTGCCGCCGCTGGGCTCCCCGTCTCCTGGGGGCCAGTGTAGGGCCTGGCCGGCGAGGCCAGCCTTTGGGAACAGAGGCGCAGAGAGAATCCTAGGCTGCACCAAAAGGCAAATGGTGACTCCCGGGGTGGCCTGAAAGGCACCAAGAGGAATGTGGTGAGTCCTGGGGTGCACACAGGGGCTCCCAGGCTGCACCTAAAGGCACAGTGAAGCATATGGGGCATCCTAAATACACCCTGAGGGGCCTGGGCAGCGCAGGGGGCAGGACGAGGGGAGAAGGATCACCTGGATGCCACCAGGAAGGGAATATGCAGATCTGAGGGTGGCCTTGGGGAGCCTCCCAAAACACTGAGAGCACCTGTGGTCAGCCCGTGCCCTGCAGGGAGCTCATCTGGAGGCTGCTCCCCCCCAGCAGAAGCAGCTTGGCACCATCTTGGGGGACTCTGAGGAAATCCAAAGCAATTCCAGGAACAGAACTTCCTCTCGCTGCTCCAAGGGACGTGTCTGCAGCAGGTGGGTGCAGGCACCTGGAGACGGGCACGGAGCACAGCCTGCCCAGGGCAGAGCCTGGATGAGCTGCTCAGTGCACCCTGCAGATGCGGGGCCTCCTCCAGCAGTGGGACTCCCGGCCCAGGCTGTGGTAGAACACCGTGAGGGACCCCATGAAGGTGCAGAAGACGATGCTGGCGATGAAGGAGAAGGGCCCGATCATGAAGGTGGCAAGGAACTGCTGGGAGGACAGCGAGGTGTCCTGGCACTGCCCGAAGGACTCATCCCCGAAGGCCATGATTGGATACTTGTTCAGCTGCTCCGGAACTCTGCACAGGAGCAAACTCTTCTCTGGAAGAGAAAAGCAGAGCTGGAGGGCACGCAGGGCAGCTGGGAAAGGCAGGTGCCAAGCACAGGGGGGATGGCACCAGGGCAGGGGGACAGGGGCCAGGGTCACCGAGATCACCCGTGTCAGGGTACAAACAAGGGGAACTGTGAGGTTCAGGACTCATCTGTGTGAGATGGGATGGGATGGGATGGGATGGGATGGGATGGGATGGGATGGGATGGGATGGGAGGTGGGCACAGTGCTGGAGGGGGCACAGGAAGATGGGTTTGGGGCAGGATGGCAGGTGGGGCAGGCAAGGAGGAGGGGCTGGCTCCCAGATGTGGGGAGCAGTGAGCAGCCAGCCTGGAGACGCCACAGAAGGTCCCAGCCAGCACAAGTGCAGTCCCACATCCGAGCAGGAAGCAAGCAGGGGAGGGCAGCAGTGGAGGGAGAGGCCTTGCTGGCAGAGCTCTTTCCCTGGGGCTCATGAGGGAGGAAATGCAGGATCAGCACCAGGTTCGTGAGGGCTTTGGGGAAGGGGCTGACAGCACTGCATCCCGCACGGGCCAGCGGTGATGTGCACCCTGACACACGGGCTCCACTTGCCCCCTCGGGTGCCCTGTGGCAGGACCGGTGCCACTGCTGGGGACAGCGCTGGGTCCCTGTCACTGGGACATTGCCCAGCCCTCCTTTCCAGGCAATCCCTGCTGCTGACCAGAATCAAAACGCAGGCACCGGCTAAGGTGTGTCCACCCAAGCAGCCGCAGGAGCTGGAGTGACCTAAGGACAGGTTCTGGGGAACCTCACCCCAAGGGCGCTGACCACCCAAGCCCTCAGCCAGCTGGCAGCTGGGGTGCTGGGTCCTGCCTCAGCCCTGGCAGGGTGACCAGCCCGCGTGGAGCAGGCGGGGGGCTTGGGGACACAGCCCTCTGGGCACTCACCTCGCACCTTCTCCCTGTTGTGGCTGAGCCAGCGCCAGAGGGGCAGGATGCCGCAGCTGCACACCCAGGGGTTGTCCTGCAGCAGAAGCGCTCGGAGCTGGGGCAAGGCGCCCGGCACGCCGGGCTCCAGCTCCCTCAGCCTGTTGCTGCCCAGGTTGAGCGTGGCCAGGCTGGTGAGGGGCAGGAAGGTCTCGGGGGTCAGCACCGTGAGGAGGTTGTGGCTGAGGTCCAGCTCCTGCAGCGCCCCGAGCCCCAGCAGCGCCCGGCCGTGGATCAGCTCCAGGCGGTTGTGGGCCAGGCTGAGCCGCCGCAGCCCCGGC
>VZTA01012594.1:44841-57171 GCA_013398855.1 Mohoua ochrocephala | reverse complement strand
GGCCGCTGCGGGGCCGCTCTGCCCCGGCTGCGCTTCCTCCTCACGGACCGCCCCGAGCGGCGCCGCCCCGAGCGACCGGCAGACAGACAGACGGACGGACCGGCCCCGAGCCACACACGGCCCCGAGCGGCGGATAGACTGGCCCCAGGGGTCACACCTGGTGGTGTGACCTTGTGCCCACCAACGGGACCTTTCCAGGGTGGGTTCGGGGGTCACCCCCAGGGCACCGCTGGATGGTGGCACCGCGAGGCTGGGTGGAGCGAGGACGTGGCTGAGCTAGGGCAAGGAGAGGGGTGCTGGCACGTGTGCCAGTCCCTGGCACCAGAAGTGCCGCACAAGGAAAGACACAAACCTTCAGCACCCTCTGCCCTGCCCCATCCGTGTCCCTGCCGTGTGACCCTGCTGTGATGTCCTCAGCCACTGGCACTCTTCCCATCTTCAAGGTCCCCAAAGTAGCTTGTGCAGAGCCCCAACCCCTTCCCACAGGCAGAACCTGTCCCTCCCGTGAGCCTCAGGGATGATGGGACAGGATCCGCCTGGACAGGCTGGGGACAGCTGCCCCAAACTGCAGCTGAACCCTCCTGGGACTGGATTACATTTCCCACACTCTGCAAAGGGAAAAGCCACTTCCTTCTGACAACAGGAAACATTTCTCACCTGCCCCAGGAGCAGGGGCTGCCCAGGCCGGCCCCTTGGCACTCCTGGAACAAGCAGGAGAGCTCCAGAGGGCGATGGGAGCCTGCCTGCCCCTGGCAGCACTGCCCCCGGCATGAAGCTGCCAGCACCCGCCTGCAAATCGCCGGCTCCCCTGCCTTCCCTCTGGGGCTGATCCCTCTGTCCCGGAGCCTGCTGGGCTGGCAGCTTCCCGAGTGTGGTTTCCCTGTAAAGAGACTCAGCGACCTTCCAGGTGGTGGAGGGAAAGGCAGATGGAGGCCTGGGATTTTCTAGGGGGAGAAGCTGACCCTCCTCTGACCAGTTCCAGCATCAAGAGAGGGGCCTCGTGCACTTCTGTGCCTCCGTTTCCCCTCCGAGGACTGAGAGTGGGGGTGCAGCAGAGCGTGTGTTGTGACAAATCAGCATCAGAGCCCACAGCTCTGGGGTTTGACAGCTGCAGAGCTCCTGCACAGACCCCTCGGGGCCATTCTGCCACCGCAGGGCCACCTGCAGGAGAGCCACGAGCAGCCCCTGTCCCTTCACTGGGCCTCGCTGCTGCCCAGTTTTCCCATCTTGAGCTGTTTCCCCAGAGGAAAACCCATCTATTTGCCTAAGCAAGGATAGAAAAAGAGGCGTCCTCCGCCCAGGTGTCCTGCGGTAACCCCGGCCCTGCCTGCCCGTGCCCGGCGTGTCCCCGCTCGCTCGGGGGATGTCGCTGTGGCTCTCTCCAGCAGCGCGTTTCCCTTCCTCGCAGCGCCTCGGCCCCGGCTGGGTTTGTCTCTCAGCCCCAGGTTTCCATGCGCAGCCCCGTTCCTGAGCAGCTCTGCTCGCAGGGAGCTGCGGGGCTGCACGTCAGGCTCAGCTCAGGTCTGGGGGACCCCGAGACCCTGCAGCCCCCCGCGTCCTCACTCGGCGCCTTCCCTCTCCCAAAGGGGCTCCCACGTGAAGGTCACCCCATGGAACCGCGGGGTATTTTCGGGTGGGGACACCCCGCACGCTGCTGCCCGGAGCAGGGTGTCAGCTGGGATCGGAGGGGTCTCCGTGCCGGGGATGTCGCTCAGCTCCCTCAGCATCCAACCGCTCCCATCTGGCGGGCACCTCCCGGACACGCTCATTCCCTGCATGGCAGATGCGTGGCGGCCCCGGCTGAGGAGAGTTCTCACAAAGCAGGAGCAGCAACCCCTAATCTGGAGCCCGAAGTTCAAACATTTCAGTTCTTGCCAAGAAATCCTCCAAACCGAGCTCCAAGGGCCACATCCAGCAATTGTGTGTTGATCCTTGGAGGGTTTACGGGTGATGGAGGATCCTCAGGTGGAAAAGTTGCTGCACCAAAGCTCAAGCTGCTGGTTTGGAGTTGTCCCGTGTGGGAATCCCCGACAGGTGCTGCAGAGCTGTGCCCCCTTGAGTAAATGGAGGAGCTGACCCAATGCGAGGCTCTTTGTGGCTTCAAACCAGCCTCATTTCCTGCAATTGTTTGCAAGGGGGAAAGAAATAAACAAAAAAAAAAAAAAAAAAACAACCAAAAGCTCAGTGCCCAGTCTGGAGATGTCCCGTGCTGGGGGCTGATGGACAGGGAGGTCCTCGGAGATGCCACGCTGCTTCCAGAGGAATGGTGGTTTGAGGAGGAGCCTGGGAAAACCAGGAGAAAGAGGGGGAAAAAGCCAACCTTCGCTTTCCTGGTTTTCCTTGACTGGCTCACGAACTTGGTGGAAGGCTGAAAATGAGGGGGCAGTCCCCTGGAGGGGGCCGGGCCTGGGTTCCCAACATGGGCTGCAGGTGCTGCAGAGGCATCCTCAGCCGTGGGACATCAGCCAGGAGGGAAGTGCTGCCTCGGGAATTCCTCAATCCCAGTCCATGAGTTCTGGTCTCCTCCCAGCTGTACCACGGCAGAGCACCCACAGTGGACCCCGTGTGGCCCAGCACAAGCTGCTGGGAGTTTTTGCAGGACACCAGTAACTGCAGGGATCCCCCGGGATGCCTCAGCTCGCTGCTGCTTCACACACAGCAAAAGGGACATTTATTTTGTTTTAAAAGAACCCCAAACAAACCAGGAAGCCACAGGCACGTCCTGTTCCTGGGCCGCTTTCTGCTGGGGACAGGTATTTGTGTGGCATCCCAGCGGTGGAGCTTCCGCAGTTCCAGCTCCTCCCAGGGCTCTCCCAGGCACCAGGAATTAAAAACCTCCTGGCCAGGTCCCGTTTGAAGCATTTCTCTCGGCTCCCGGGCGCTGCAGTGCCTGGCGCGGGCACAGGAGGGTGGTGATGCTCTTCCCAGCCCGCCGGTGCCGGAGGATGATGAAGGACGACGCTTCCTCCAGGGAAAGGTTTTGTCACCAGCTGAGGGGGCGGCTCGGTGAGCCCCCAGTGCCGCTCACCAAACCTTGGGGGGGCCGAATGCTTCGCTGAAGCTCAGGAGAGCCCGTGGGTGGCCGGGGTGCAGAAAGGACACGGGGACGGGAGGGCAGCCCCCAAATCCAGGCTGGGTGAGACACGTGTGGGATGATTCCCTTCGGGACGTCACAAGCCTCCCGCCGTGGAGCACAGCTGTGCGAGGTTTTCTTCAAGGCTTTTACCTTAATCCTCAGCTGCTTCCTCGTTAAAAATCAGAGTGATGAGGCCCGGGGGTACGGAAGGAAAGATCACAGGGAGTGGGAGGCGCCAGTGGAGTGAGCATCCCCTAAGGATCAGTGTCACCAGCAGCGGGGCTCAGCTGGGCACCCACTGAGGGGGGGCTGGGGGCTGTGGGAATGAGGGTGCCGCGGAGGGGACCCCACTGGTGCAGGTCTGAGGGGCAGTGCAGGGAGCACAGAGCAGGACCCAGGGATAAAGCTGCCAGAGACGGGGGGTTTGGGGGCTCAAAACCACCGCAGGGTTTGGTGCTCTGTGCCCTTCAGCAGCACAGCCCCTCACTGACCCCCCGGGCTGGGACACCACAACACAAAATCCAGCCTGTGTCCCCAGGCCTGTGCTCAGCATCCCGCATGCAGAGACCTTGCCCTGCTCGTCTCCACGCCTGCCCAGGGCACGCAAGGAGTTTCCACAGCTCTTGGTTCCCTCTCAGGGAAAGCCACGTGTCTCAAAGCACGGCAGCAGCTTGTAAAGCCCAAACGGAGCCTGGGAGTGACCTGCCAAAGCTGCTCGGTGGGAGGGAATTCCTGTGGGGCCAGAATGGGTCCCGACCCTCGGGTCAGCACCTGGGTGCCCACACCGGGCTGCCCTGGCCCCGGCACCCATCCTCCAGCAGGCCAGATCCTGCTCCCGGTGCCGGCTGCTGGCGCTCAGCTCCGCGTGGAGGGGCAGCACGGGCTCCTGTGCAGAAGCCTCCCGAGGCCCCGCTGCTCCCCCTGCAGCACAGCTCAGCCCCGAGAGGGCCGGCAGCTCCTCACATCCCACCGCGGCCCTCGTCAGCTCCCTGCTGCTCACGCCGCGCTCTCCCGATGTGACATCTCAGCCACCCTGAGGCTCACGAGTGGGGACAGGGATGCGCAGCTGGGGCACGCGTGTGCCTCCGCGCCGGTCCCTGCCCGGCCCTCCCGGTGCCCGCGGGGACAGGGATGCTGCAGAGGCACCTCCGCGCTGCCCGCTGTGCCGGGGCCGCTCCGAGCTTGCGCTCCTGTCAGACAGCCGTGCAGGGATGCTGAGCTGCAGAGCCCGAGCCTTTCCGGCTTAAGGCCAGGCTCTTTCCCTGGCAGGGGGATGCCGCGTTCCTCAGGGATGACGCGTTGGATCCATAACCCAGTGTCCAGGCTGGCACGGCCGCACCGACATCACAGGAGTCGGCCTGCGCCTGGCCCGCTGCCGGCCTCTCCGCGGGCCGCAGGAACCAGAGAGGAGCCGCTTTCCTTATCGCCCTCCCGCAGCCCCCCTCCGTCCCTCTCCCCTGCGGCTCCCGGCCCGGCCGCCCCCGGGTCACGCCGGGGCTTGGCAGCAGCGCGGGGGAAGCGAGCATTGTGGCTGCCCACTGCGGCCCGGCTGGAGGAGAAAGCAAGGATTTCCTGGCCTGGAGCGAGTCCTTCCCGTCTCCTCCCAGCTGCCGAGTGCTCTGGGGCTCAGGGTGGGCTGTTCCCAGCGGGCTTTGGACCGGGAGCCAGGGGCTGCCCCCGCCTGGAGCTGCTGCCGAATGTGCGAGGAAGCAGGAGGCGGCTCGGATCCGGGCACTTCTGCTGGCAGTGCCAGAATTCCCCCTCTGCTCCATCCTAAACAAAATCCCTGCTGGGGCAGAGCCTCTGGCCAGCACGGAGACGTTCCCCTTGCTGCTCGTGCATTGTCACCCACAGTGTGCCACGGGGACAGCGGCAGCAGGGTGGCCTTGTGCCATCGCACAGGGACTTTAGGAAGGACGATTGGCTCAGCCCAGCCCCATGACGGGTCGGTGCTATGGGATCTGTGTCCACGGGCCACAACCTGCATCTCCCGGCGCAGAACCGGGCAGCAGCAAACAGCCCGGGGTGTCCTCCAAGGCTAAACCCTCACACAAACACCTGGAAAAGGGGCTGTAAGAGCCCCAGCTGGGACACGGGGCTGGGCAGCTCGCATACACAGCCGCGTTTCTTCCTGCTCAAATGTCACTTTTCCTTCCTGCGGAGGGAGCAGCCGAGGCGGGGGCAGCTGCTGCTCCCACCCTCGCTGCCTGAGCAGCCACGTGGGCGATGCCGCAGCTTCCGCCGTGCCACGACCTCGTGCAGTGGCTGCACCTGCCGGTGGTTTCTTTAGGACAAGGGCTGGGTTCCTGCTGTGTTTCCGTGATTGAAAGTTTCCAGTCCTGGGGATGGCTGTGGCAGAAGCGCTGTCACTCATCTCCTGGCCTGCAGCAGCCCCAGCGCTTTGCCATCCTCTCCTTTGGCCGCTGCCCCGGGGATGGACTGGGGATGGCACCGTCCTGCCCCGGGGATGGACTGGGGATGGCACCGTCCTGCCCCGGGGATGGATTTGGGATGGCACCGTCCTGCCCCCGGGGATGGATTTGGGATGGCACCGTCCTGCCCCGGGGATGGATTGGGGATGGCACCGTCCTGCCCCGGGGATGGATTGGGGATGGCACCGTCCTGCCCCGGGGAAGGCTTGGCTGTGGCAGGTTGGGGCTGCTCTCCGCACGGGGAGCCGGCAGACCCTGTGCAGCACCCAGCTCCCAGCTAAGCCCTTGGCTCCGGCTCTCTCCCAGTGGAGGTCTGGTTTCTGTCCTGCCGTCTGCTTGTCCTCCCTCGCTCCAAACAGTCCTCGTTTGTTTGGCTCTCGCTGCCGGCTGGAGCCGGGGCCGCGTGCCTGGGCCGCCTGTGCACAACGGCTCCTTGTTCGCCGCCTCCCTCCCCGCTCGCTCCTCGCCTGCTTTAGCAATTATCCCAATTAGCTGTGCCCTCTCCTTGCTCCCCAGCTGCACCGCGGACCCTCGTCCCTCCTGCTCCGCACCGGTGGCAGCAGCGCTGCTGTCCGGAAGGGGCCACCCCCGGCCAGCGGGGTGCGGGCAGCGGGGCGATGGTGCCGCCTTCCTGGGTGGGAATCAGGCAGGCTGTGCAGAATCCAGGTGTTTGCGGTCCGTGATGAATCCCAGGGCTCCCTTCAACCCTCTTTGGCACTCGAGGAGGGTGAGGAAGCTGCGCCTCGACCTGCGGCTCCCGGGGTGCCACTGGCGTCTGCCTCTGCCCCTCCGCGCCGCCCGGTTGGGTGCTGCCCGTCCTGCCCCAGCCACACTCGGTGCCCCCCCTGCCTCGCTCCCCGGGCGCAGGGTGCAGCCACACGGCTTCCTGCAAGCCACGACCCTCGTGCCACCGCGGCTGCACCATCCTCATCCTCCCACAGCCGCCACCTCAGCCGGAGGCGGGGGCGGGCGGGTGAAGGTTGAGGTTTCCACCCGCTGACGGAGCTGGGGCAGTGGAGGGGCCTTTCCACAGCAGTTCCCGGGAGTGCCGTGCTCCAAGGCCACCTTCTCCTCTGCCCCCCTGAGCCCACGGAGGAGCCGGAGTGCAGTCCCCGGGGCGGTGCCGGGCACAGGAGCATCCCTGCCGGCAGAGCCCAGCGAGAGGAGCAGGACCAGTTCTTCCTGCACGCTGGCAGCGGCTCGTGCATCTCTCAGACTGGAAATCCAGGGCACGCAAACCCCCGGATCCTCTGTCCGGGGCCGCGCCAGCCCCTGCAATGGTCCCAGAAGCGCGGCAGCAGCGTGGGCAACCCCTGCCAGCGTCCCCGTGCTGCAGCCACGCGGGGACACAGAGCCTTGGCAGGGCCATCAGCAGGCAGGGCCAGCGCCGGGGCTGCCACTCCCGGGATGGCTCCGAGCGCCCTGCCCGCGCTGACAGCAGCCCCGGGCTGCCGGGGTTTGATCTTTACCGCTCGAGCCGGGCTGTCTGCTCCCATTTGCGTCTGCCGAGGGAGGGATGCGAGCGCCGGGCTGGCGCAGGCTGGCAGCTCCGTGCTGGCACGCAGGCAGCCGCCGGGCAGGCAGCCCCTGCGCTGCTGCAGAGCCTCCTCCGCAGCCCTGCCAGCCCCACACCCCGTGCGCAGATCGGGGTCCTGCGGAAGCCAGGGCTGGGTGAGCCCGGGCAGGCGGGGGGCTCCCGGGGACCCCGTGTGCCTTGCTGGGGGACAGCCCTCAGCCTTGATCCTGCAGCCTCAAAACTGCCCCCTCTTCCCTATCCATGGGACCATGGTGGCTCCAGAGCACCTGGGGGGTGGGGGGGGCTGGGGGTGCTCAGTGCCCTGCAGAGCTTCCCGTTCACCCCTCCAAGCACACACGTGCCCCCAGCAGACAGGGACGTGGCTCATGGTGGTCCAAGTCTCTCTGGTTACCCCCGTCCTGTCCTGGGGACACAGCACAGACCCAGTGGCCCCCGACAGCTCCCGCAGCAGTCTGGGCACGCTGGGTCCCCTGCCCAGCTGGAGCCCCGGTTTCTGTTACATGGAATGGCCTCAGCCCCACATCACCCCGGCTCCAGTGCTCCCCTCGCTTCCCCACAGCCTGCACAGGGGCGCCAGGCTGCTGCAACCCCCTTGTGCCCAGAGGCCTCCCTTCAGCCAAGGCACCGGGCAAGGAGTCCTCCCTGGAGGGAGCAGAGGGCAAGGACAGCCCACGAGGTCCTCAGCAGCATCCTGGCACCAGGCACATTGGCCCGGGCTCTTGGAGGGCTGGAGAAATCGAGGTGATGAAAACCCCAAGGCCGGATGATGCCATCAGCCCCGGGGAACGTCCCCAGGAGCTGGTGCCTGTCCCTCCCAGGGACCCTTTGCTTCCACGCGCTCCCAGCTCCCGCCCACGGCGGTGCTGGGGAGTTCAGCAGCTCGAGCAGCTCCTCACGCCTGACCCACACTCCCCCTTCCAACCCCCCGTCCCCAGGCCTGCGAGCCGCCCCTCTTCCCCTGCTGCAGCTCTCCCACCACGCTCAGAGCAAGCACTGGCTCAGCTCCCCGAGCTCCGAGAGCAGCAGCAGCTCCTGCTCCGGCAGCCCCACAGGGCCTCGCAGCCTCTGCCGGAGCAGGAGCCGTGCCCAGGGCCAGCTCCCAGCTGTGCACCCACACAGCCCCCCGGGAGGGTTACAGGCACGCAGGGGAAACAAAATCCTCCACTCAACGCTCAAATTCACCCAAGTGACCTAGAAATGCAGCCGTGGTGCTCCAGACAAGAGCGCGGGTTGCCCACGCTGAGCAGAAGGGCCAGCAGGAGAGCCGGGGGTGCTGCCAGCTGCTGGGGGCGGCGATGGGGGAGCACACGGTGCCCTCGGGTCCTGTCGGGAGCCCCAGGACAGTCACACGGGGACAGCAGGATCCCCCCACCTGCAAGCACAGCCACGGCCTCGGACGTGGGGCCGTGTCCAGAGCAAGGGGGGCGGCAGCCAGGAGCCAGGCAGGGCTCGGTGGGTCCCACCCGCTGCCCTCAGGGAAGTTTTCCTGCAAAAGCCGAAATTACACTGCAAAACCAAATCGCTGCTTCGGTCTGGGCTGCTGTTCGGAGCTGCGTCCCGGCTGAGGCAGCACCCGGCGGGGAGGAGCGGGGCTTCGGGCACCTCGGCACCTGTGCCGGGACCCCCGTGTCCCACCGGGCACCTCGAGGGCACCTCGGCCGCCGCCGCTCCTCCTCCCTGACCCAGTTTGTGCCTGGCCGCGGCACGCAGGCGAGCAGCGCTGGCAGGTTACGAGCGCCGGGCTCTCCCGGGGAGCCAGCGCAGCAAACGCTAAATGTCACCACAATTACAAGGCGCCTGCCGCAGCCCCAGCGTCGGCACCGGAGCTGCTCCACCGGCCCCGCACCCGCCCAGCCCGGGAAGGAGGGCTGGGGCAGCGCCTGCATCCCGAGCTGGCACATGCTCTGGTTTCTTCCGAGCCCCAAATCCCTCGGGCTCCGTTAAACCCGGCATCAGCTGGGCTGCATGGGCTGGGGGGAGGCTTCTGCAAAGCTGCCATTTCTATTTCTGGGCCAGCCCTGTCCCGTTTTCCTTGGGCACGAGGTGTTTTCTGAAGGAAATGGGTCTTCCCTGCACCCTCTCACCCCTGAAATGCAGCTCTAGGGCTTCGTGGTCGCCCCCTTGGAATCTGTTGGGGCTTTAGGAGCATTCATAGCCTTCAAGCTGATCAGAGCACCACGTGTGCATCTCGGGGTTTGTGTGTGGCTTCAGACACTTTGGGGATCTTCTGAGCATCACTTTTCTCGTGGTGGAGTCTCTGCAGACAGCTGCAAGCCTAGAAACCAGCCCATGAAAGCCCCCAGCAGGGCCTTAGGATCAGTGGGCAGGTCCTGACCACCAGCAACCCACACCCTGCTTCAAACAGCGGCCAGGGAACAGCTCTGCAGCAGCTGGGGCGGCCTTCAGCTACCAGCTGGCATCAGGAGACTCTGCTGCTTTCTTGGCAGATATTTCAGTAGCATCCTTCCTTCAAAATGGTGTTTGCTCTGCCTGGGCAGGCTGCACACACAGCTCCTCTGCTGCCTTTGGTGCAGCATTGTGGCCGATGAGAGCTGTCCTGCTCTCCCCTTCTGTTGAGTCTGTGCTGGGCTGTTGTGGCCACCTCAGCCAGGCCTGGAGGGTCTCAGCCTGGGCTGGTGCTGACTGTGGCACTTGGGGTCCCTTCTCCTGCTGCTCTACCCTGGGAAGGAGAGGCAGTCCCAAGGGGATGGGGCACAGAGGATGGAAACACGGCTGTGGTACCACATCCATCCCTCCCGGCCAGGCCAGGCTGGGCTGTCCCTGCGGCCCCAGAGCAGCTGGGCAGGCCCTGGCGCCGGTGCTGCCCCGCACAGACCTGCAGAGAAAGCTGCTCTCTGCAAAGCTGGGGATGAGCTCATGTTTTTGTGGGTGAATTATCTGTGTGATGAGTGATTCACCAGAGCAAAACAAGATCGGTGCGAGGAACAGACGGGGTTTTGGGAAGAGCTGTGGATGCGAGCAGGACCCTGACAAGTGAACTCGGTAATGGGAGCAGCAAGGAGCGAGGAGAGGCGGCCTGAGGTGCTGCCACAGGAGCACGGACAGCGGGCACGGGGGCCCGGGTGCGGGACAGGAAGGTTTGGCACACACGGAGCTGTTGGCTCACTCAGGTGGGCTGGAAAGAAAAGCCACAGGTGTAAGAGACAGGACCCAAAGGCAGAGATTTAGGGTGGCCACAGGGCTGAGGTTTGGTAGGGCCATCACTCGAGTCTGAGCCACACAGGCCCGGACGGAGATGGAGAGTCTGGGTTTTGAAGGATAAGATTATTTCAGTTTGGGCAAAAAACAGAGATCTTGGGGGACCAACCCAGCAGAGGAAAGGGAAAGGCCTGCACTGAGCATGTGAAGAAGAGGCAGAGCCTTTGGGGCAACAGGAAGATCCCAGCGCCTTGGCACGAGCACACTCTTATTCAGCAAAAAAGATGCCCAATGTAATTTATGATTATTTTTAAATAGAGCTGTTGCTTAACTCACGGAACAGCAGCATAATAACACCGTGGAGCTGGGTCAGCACGGGGATGCCATATGAATTAATAACAGAAAATAGCTCGTGCTCGCTCACTTCCTGCAATTTCCTCTGCTCGGGGAGCTCAAGCGTGAGATATCGGCTCCTGCTATCTGCACCCAGGCACGTTAGCAGGGAAGGCAGGAGCACCTGACACAGGGAGGAAGGGGAAGATGAAGGGAATCCCTGTTTAGCAGGGTTGGAGTGCCAGGCAGCAGCAGCCCCACGCCGATTTCGGCAGGTGAGCAGATCAAAGAATGGCACTCGGAGGGACGAGAGGCAAAGGCGGCCAGAAAATCCCCTACCCAGTGAGAGAAACTCAACGATTAAAAACTCAGCCATTGTCAAGGAGGGAGCGTGGATTTCCAGGTGGAGGTGGTGCTGCAGGGTCCCCAGGGAGAACCACGCTCTGGGGTCAGTCTGGCCTGGGAATGGAGCACAGCTGAGCCCTTGGGTTGCCAGGGCATCCTTCTGCCTGGGCAGCTGTGGCCATCTCTTCCAGGTCAGGAAGAAACGCACCTGGGTGAGATTTTTAGCATCATTCCCTGAGCTGTGGGTGAGAACATCATCTCTGGGCTGCATAAGGCCTGGCAGAGCTGTGAAATGCGGGAACTCCAGCTCCCGTGTCCATCTCACTGATGGCGGGGCCAGAGGACAGCGATGGCATGAGCACGGTGTGGCTGTGCGGACATGACACAGCTCCAGGACCACGCAGACCCCTTGGTACAGGGACTGGATCTTTGCTGCTGCAGGTCAGGGCAGGGTAACCTTCAGGGAGGGCATAAAAGTCCAGGCAAAATCCTGGAGGAATGTAAAAATCTAAAAAATGGCAATGGGTGACACGAGCAGGGAAACCCCAGCAGCACCCAAAGGAGCCTGGTGAGCCCCCAGCAGCACCCAAAGGAGCCTGGTGAGCCCCCAGCAGCACCCTGCCCCAGCCAGGGCTGCACGGGGCGGTGGAGTGGCTTTGGACTCGAGTGTGCACACGCCTGGGTCACTGCTGCTGGGCTCGGGGCATGGGAGCTGGAGGGCTCTCTGTGGGGCTGCCTGCTCGTCTTGGCCACTTGCCTGTGGGGTCCCCATTCTGGAGGCACCCACAGCAGGGGGAGAAGGCAGCCTGGCCTCCAACATCTGCCAGGGGACATCCACGCCTCTCACGTCTGCAGGAGCCAGGAAGCACAGGCCAGGAGTCATCTGCTCAGGGCACCTTGGGGGGTGTCCCCAGCCCGTGGGGTCCTGTCTGCCTGTGCCACTCTGGGGGTCACACCAGCAAGCCCATGGCCATGAGCGATGCTCCCCAGCGCTCTGCAGGGACCTGCCAGCATTGCTGGGACCCAGCGGCGGTGTGACCCCCTGCCCACCACGCTGAGTCCACCGTGTCCCCAGGGACCAGGGAGCCCCTGTGCCCAGCTGCCCCAGAGCTCAGCGGGGACTGGGAGATGTCAGGGGACTCCCTCTGCTCCCCCACAGCCGATGGCCATGGATCCCAGGGGACGCGGTGGGATGCACGGCTGATTTGGCAGTGGGAAAAAGCCGTGGTGGGGGTATTCCCGGCTGTCCAACCTCATCCCAGCCCCGGGAGCCGCAGGGGGTGCCGGCAGGGCCCCGCTCCCCGATGCTGCCCCACAGCCGCGGCCCCGGAGCAGCATCGCCGCCGCGGAGCCGCTTCCAGCGGCGCTGGATGCTGAGTCACCGCGGGCCCCTCGGAACGACCCGCGGGGGCCCGGCCGGCGGCGGGAGCAGGAGCGGGGCCGCACGG
>VZTA01012594.1:17945-33756 GCA_013398855.1 Mohoua ochrocephala | reverse complement strand
GGCGGCTCCTCATGCCCGGGCAGGAGCGGCTCCCTGGCATCCTCCGCCGGTGGCGGGTCCCAGCATCCCCAGGCAGCGGCAGACGCCTCTCCACAGAGTCGGGGCGGCTCCCCGGCGTCCCCCGGCCCCACGGTCTCTCTCTCGTCCTCCTGCCTGGCACAGCCTTCCCCGCCGGCCGCCAGCACCGGCTGCGGGCCAGGCTCGGCCTCCTCGCCCGTCGCCGGCTCCATCAGGGTGGCCAGAGCAGCCACCCCGCTCACCCTCCCGCCCCCCGGAGCCCCTCGGGGCTGGGTGCGGGACGTGGGTGCTGCTCCAGGGCAGGAGGCTCCTTCAGCAGGGCTGCCCGAAGGGTTTGAAGGCAGCAGTGTCCGCACAGAGCCCCAGCATCCCTCCAGTGCGCTTTGGGGCGCCCTCCCAGAGCAGTGGGTCAGGAGCCTCTGACGCCGGGTGCAGCCCCATCACCCTCACCGAGAGGCCACCCCAAGGGGGGCAGCACCGTGAGCATCCAACAGCCTCTTCCTCCTCCTCCTCCTCCTCCTCCTCTTCCTCCTCCCCAGCACCAGCGCAGTACTGACCCGCCACGGTCCAGAGGAGAGGGCACCGTGCTGGGCGCTGCCGGGCGCTGCCCGCTGTGCCAGAAGGGTGCAGGCGTGGCAGGCACAGCTGCCTCCTGCCGTGGGCCAGGCAGGGCTGGGGCCGAGCCTGGCTCTAACCAGTCTGGTTTGTCAGCTCCTGGAAGCGGCTCAAATGCAGGGAGCCCGGGGCAGGCGGCCATGCCCGCGCCAATCAGCTCCCGCCGGAGCCGGGGAGGAGCTGGGCCCACGGCCGCCTCTCCTCCTCGCCCAGCACCAGTGGAGTCACCTCTGTGGCCAGTGCTGCCCACACCGCTGTCCCTGGGGCATGGCAGCACGGCTCCACCAGCACAGCCTCCCAACGCAGGCCCTGTTCTCCACCAGTACAGCCCCCGGCTCAGATCCCAGTACAGCCCCCAGCACAGACACTGCACTACCCCAGTACCGCCCCAGTACAGGCCCTGCACTGCCCCAGTCCAGCCCCCAGCATGGACCCTGCACTACCCCAGTACAGCCCCAGCATGGACCCTGCACTACCCCAGTCCAGCCCCAGTCCAGGCCCTGCGCTGCCCCAGTCCAGCCCCAGTCCAGGCCCTGCACTACCCCAGTCCAGCCCCCAGCACGGACCCTGCACTACCCCAGTCCAGCCCCAGTCCAGGCCCTGCGCTGCCCCAGTCCAGCCCCAGTCCAGGCCCAGTACAGCCCCAGTCCAGGCCCTGCACTGCCCCAGTCCAGCCCCCTGTCCCCCAGGTTGGTCCCTGTGCTGGGCCACCTCTCCTTGCCATGTCCCACCAGCAGCTCGCAGGGCTTGGAAGGAAGTTTCCTGCCTGGACAGTGCCCCAGACAAGGGGATGGTGGCACCAGGGTGATGACTGCCACGCAGCAGCTCTGCGTTGGCCCCGCTGGCCCTGGCACAGGGGGACACTCAGCCCAGCCGGGGTCTGCAGTGCGAGAGCTGCTCAGAGCACAGCAGTGGGGCGGGGAGGCCCCAAACCACCCCGTTCCCCCTCACTGAGGTGTCACAGCTCCAGCAATGCCCCGGGCACTGCTCGCCCCTGCAGGACCCCATGACTCGGCCGTGGGAGGGAGGCTGGGTCACAGGCGTGGCGTGGCAGCGCCGTCCCTTCCTGTCCCAGCCTGCTCCCAGGGAATGTCCTGCTGACTCATGCCCCGGTCCTAATTGCTATTTACGCAGTGGCACCCAGTGCGCTGAACTGGGGGAGGAAGGCGGTGGCACTGGTCCCACTGGGGCACGGGCAGGGCCAGGAGGGTGCACGGCCTCGAGGCTGCAGGGAAAGGGCTGGAAGCAGCTCCCAGGATGGGGTGGAGGAGAGATGCAGCTGAGCAGGCACTCGGGGAAGGGGATAACTCAGCAGGAATTCGGAGCTCAGACCTCAGCACTAAGCAGGCTCAGGATGATGAACTGGCAGCAAAGACAGAGGCATCGAGGCTGCCTCCTGTGCCTGTCCCTGCTGGCCTCGGCCACTGGAGACAGGGGGAACAGGTCTGTCCGGGCAGCCTCCTCCTGCAGCAAGCGCTGCTGAGTAACGCCAGGGTGGAGAGACTCCCCTGCAACACTTCCCTTCCTCTGGCCCTGCCACAAACAGCGGCCGCTGCCACGGCCCCAGCAGTGCCCCTAGGTGCCACCCACCCCGCACAGGGAGCCCCGGGGCTGGGGCACGTGGGGCAGATCAGTGCCACACCAAAAGCAACCAGCAGCACCCTCAAGAGACCTCTGACCCTGCTGTGGTGGGGCGTGGGCACAGGGAGCCAAACCCCCCAGGAGATGGGGTCCCCCTGTCACCGTGGCCCTGCTCTGGTGGGGCGTGGGCACAGGGAGCCAAACCCCCCAGGAGATGGGGTCCCCCTGCCGCTGTGGCCCTGCTGCTGGCAGGGAGGGGCTGCTTGGGTAAATCCACCCCACCCTGGCTGGGGCAATCCCAGCCCAAGAAAGATGCCAGAGGCAGATCCCTTTGCTGGCTCCTTTATTCAAGCAGTCTGTGGGGCAGGGGAGCGGGGAGCAGGGAGCCAGGTCAGGACCAGGTTTCAGACTGGAAGCGCTGGGATCGTTCCAGGGCTGTTAAATGCTCCTGTGCTTCCGAGGGGGACAGGCCACCCTCCAGCTGCAGCACCGACTGCAGGGCCTCGGCCACCGCTGCTGGCATCTCCTTGGCATTCCTGGGGGAGAGAGCACAATGGGGGGCCGGCAGGAAAACGGGGCAGAGCAGCAGCCCTGCTGCTCTGGGATCAGGAACCAGCAGTCCCTGTGGTCCAGCCCACCACAGGGCAGTGGGAACCTGCCTCATCCTGCCACGGGCTGCCTGGCACGGGGTAAATGCCAGGCTGGAGAGGGAGCTCCCACGGCTCCTCGAGAGCGGGGCCATTATCCACGGGGCTCCTCGGCACGGGCGGGTGCAGGCAAGGGCACGGCCATGGGACACAGACCCCAGGGAAGGAGCCCAAAGCCCAGCCCCGCACAGCTCCATATGCCAGCTCCTCATTAGACAGACACGGGCAATGTGCACAGGCTGGAGTTTAGCGGCAGGAGGGCAGGAACCTGTCCTTTCATCTCGGGAATCACTCAATGTCAAACACGTCTGCTCCTCAGCTGGGCAGGAGCAGCCGCTCCCGTCCTGCTGCTGCCTGCTCTCAGGAAATCCAGGATGATCGGTTTGATGGTGACATTTGGAACCAAAGCCAGTTCAAACCTCAAACTCAGAGAAATACCGGAGAAAACATCGAGCCCCTGCACAGAAAATACCCAAATAGAACTCGGTGCTTTCAAGCACCATTATTTCTTAGGGGAAATCAGAAATTCAGACTTTTTTTTCCTGGAGAGAGTTTCATTTGATGAACTGCCTGTGCGACAAAAAAAACATCTAATAAAAAATTTCCCAGGCTGCTCCAATTGGCACGAGCATCTGGCAACGTCCTTGCTGTTTCCCAAGAACAAGGCAGAATTCTGACTTGCGTTTGAAGCTGATTAACATCCCAAAATACCCAGAAAGGAGGTCTTCTTTTTTTGGAAGAGTCGCATTGTTTCTGAGTCAGGCACTGATATGCAAGTACAAGATAATGGAGCTGGGCTTTGTGATGGAAAACATGTCAAATAGGGGTTTTTTTTCAAAAAAAGAGACGTTTTCAACCTTTTTGCCCCTGAGTGAGACATGCTCGGAACAGTCACAGAGCAGATCCAGCCCTGGCTCCCCAGAGCCCGCCTGGCCCGGGAAGGGGAGGCAGACACCGGTGTCCCATGGCCCAGGGCTGTTGCTCAGGGTCACAGCTCAGGACTCACTTCCCCCAGCTTCCTCACAGTCTGGCTGAAACTGTGAATTTGGGGGGAAAACGGGACCATTTCCAGGCTCACCCGCCTGGCACCCCACTGACAGTTCAGTCTGTGGGCCGAGGACAGGCATGGTGACCCTGGGAGCCTTTCCTCAGGGTGTGGGCTGTTCAGGAAAGGAGAACAGTGTCCCCTGACTCAGGACAGTGTCACCTGCACAGGGAGGACGGGGCTCTCGGATCTCACCTGCCTCATGGGGGCTCAGGGACACGGGGCTTAGGGACACCCCACGCCAGGGACAAAGCCCCCAACAAGAGGAGTCTCAGAGCAACCCTGCTGTCCAAAACACCATCCTCGTGGCCCCACAAAATCCGCCACAGGGACAGCTGTGCGAGCCTTGCTCATTCCAAGACACCGATCCTCTCTGGGGATCTCCATCAGCACCAAAACGCAGGAAAGAGAATGGAAGGAGGAGAAAATAAAGCCAGGACCCAAGAGCTCAACAGTCCCAGCGTTCGGGCTGTGGATGGAGGCACGACCCCAGTGCTGCACCCCGAACGCAAGGGGAGGAGTGCCCAGCCTGGCGCTGCAGCAGTGACGGACGGACTGGGGGGGCCCGGCCTCTGCTTCCCGGGCAGTGGAGTAAACACGGATCTCCTTCTCCCAGGAATGCAGCGAGGCCAGTCTGGCCCTGCCAGGCGCCAGGGCAGCTCCTGCTCTCCTGAAGGACAGGCAGGAAAGAACCTCCTGCAATCGCCACCCGTGTCAACAGCCGGGCCCAGGCCCGCGCTCCCCAGGTCACGGGGTGCACGACCAACGCCGCGGCCGGGCTCTGGCCAGCTCCAGGAGCCCAGGGCATTCCCCAAGCCTCGCCCCGGGCAGAGGGAGCAGCCTCTCGCTGCACTGCAGGCGGCTCAGGGGCTCTGCCCAGGCCACGGGCACAGGGCTCAGAGCGGAGCTGCCGACGCTCTGCCCCCAAAGGCCAGAGCCCACCTCTGGCCAGCAGCTCCAGATGCCCAGCCAGCCCCAGACAACACCTGGAGAGGGACTGTGCTGTCAAAGGGGACTGGCTGTGGTGCAACAGGGCTCGTCCCTGCCCTGGGAGGCAGCTTTGGGTGCAAGGAGCCAGACAGAATGTGCCAAGGCTCCCCAAGCTGCTCCTGAGCCCCAGCACTGCCAAGGATCCTGCCCACACGAGCGGCCACAGGCACCACAGAAGCCTCCTCTCCAGTTTCATCGAACAGTGCTGGAGGACAGGGCTGTGCAGGGGCCTCCTGTGTGTGGATGTGCTGTGGGGTCAGAGGCTGGGCAGGGGGAGGCCTGGGCACGTGGCATTGGCTGGAGAAGCTTTACCAGTTCCAGCTGTGCCCCTCCTAATGGGAGCACGGGGTAGGTGACAAATGTCCCTGGAGCTCCTGGAGCAGGACATACAGAGAGGAGATATGAGCTGCCCCTCTGCAACAGGGGCCTGAGCCGAGGAAATGCCTCCAGGCGGGTGGAGAAGCAGAAATGTGCAGCCCTGCTCCCCCCCAAGCCCTGCACAGAGAGCTCTCACTCACCCAGCCAGGTAGACGTGAGCATTCCCACTGCTCAGCAGCTCCCACACCAGCCTCCCGTTCTCCCGGATGCGGTGCTGGACATAAACCTTCTCCTCCTGCAGGGAAACAAGGCCCTGAGCCCACCAGCTCTGGAGCAGCCCCAGCCCCTGCTCTCAGACTGTTTTCAGGGGTGTTTGCAGGAGCTCGGGGCAGCACAGCCCCCTGGACCAGGAGGCAGTTGGGTCAATGACCACACAGCAAAGGGGAGCCCCACACCCGGTGTGGGTGCACCCGGATGGGCTGGTGGGAGATGGAAGCACCAGCAGGAGCTTCAGTGGGGAACACTGGGCCCCAAGCAGCCCCCAAATCCTTTGGGAGTGCACTGGTCAGGGCCACGACCTAGGGAGGCCCTGGGAGGGTTTCCCTCCTGCCTTCTCCCCTCTTCTCCCAGCATGGGCAGAGGAGGCTCTGTGGCCCCTCTGTGCCAAGTCGGCTGCAGGACAGAGACCCTTCCCCACACCCCTGACTGCTGGAGACCTGGAACAGCTCGGAAGGGCAGAAAGCTTGGAGGGACAGCCTCAGTCCCAGTCCCTGCCCCTCCACTGTGCTTAGGGACTGGATGAGGACCGGCTTTTGGCACAGTAGGGCCCAGGCAAGGAGAGTTCCCAAAGGGTTAATCCACAAGACTTCAAGCATCCGAGCAACTGCCTACGGCCCTGGCTCCTGCCCAAGAGAACACCATTGCCAACGTGCCTGAGCTCACTGCTGGCCCAGAGGGCTCCCGTGACAAAGGTGACACTGTGACGAAGGCCAGGCCCCGTGCCGGGCGTCCCCCCACGCCAGATCCTGCCCAGGGGTGAGCTGAGCCACGGGCACGGCCTCCTCCCCACGCCCCCCCCAAAGGCAGGACAGCTCTGGCTGTGGCTCAGGTCCCGCAGGCTGGAGATGTGTGTGGGAACAGCCCTGAGCAGCTCCAGCCCCGGCTGCCACAGGAGCTGGTGGCTGTGGGTCTCACGGCTCCCCTGGCTGATGGCCCTGGGGTGCCAGCTCAGCCTGGGCACGGCTCCCACCGGGCAATGCCCCACCAGCACCAGCACAGCCGGCCTCGGCTTCATTAGCAGTAACGAGCTTGGTGCTGCCAGAGGCCCTGCCAGCCAGGCTGGGATCATCTGAGGACCTGCAACCACCTAGAAACCAGAGCAGCCCAGTGACAAACCGGGGTCACGATGGCTCAGGGCACCCACGTTCAGCTGGGACCAGTCTGCACTGCGGGTGGGTGTGACGGGACAGGGGTCACTGCAAAGGGATTTCAAAGGGAAGAGCAAAACCTCACCCAGCCATGGGGCATCCCAGCCCCTGCCTGGCTCTTTTCGCTGAGTTAAGGGCCGTGGTACCCCCTGAAGCCAAAGGCACAAGAGCCCAGCGTGGCTCATCCCAGCTGTGCTCCCGCTCTGCCTGGGGGCAGAGGGCTCTGGTGACACACGGCTCTGGCCTGTCCAGCAGGAGAGAGGGAACACTGCGATGGAAGCCCCGTCCCTCCAGAGTCAGCAACAGCAGAAGGTGGCTCTGGCTGCTCTCCAGATTCAGGGAGCAGCAGGTCCCCTGTCCCTGGTCATTCCACAGCCCTCTGCAGTGCTGCTCCTGTGCATCACAGACTTGGAACGCCTTCACAGAGCCCCCAGCTCGGGCCTTACGAGTGAGTGGATAAAAGACGCTGAATTCATGTCAACACATGCACGCAGCCAGGAGAAAGGGCTGGGGCTGGTGCAGCTGAGCTACCGAGAGATCCCCGTTCCTTTTTTATCACATCTCTGTTCCAAAGCCAGGCTGAGCTTTCAGGGCCATCAAGGGACACAGCAAGACAGTGAAACAGATCCCCAGCTCAGGGAGCGCCTCTGGCAGCACAAAAAGCCCTGCAGCCCCAAGGGGGGGATGAGAGCTGCTCACCAGAGACGCTGCCTGGGAAAGCAGGGAGCAAAGTGAGCGGCTGAGTTGTGGGGGTGCTCACACCCATGGGGAGCTATCCTCTGCATATCTGGGGCTCAGAGAGAGCTGGCACAGAGGCCAAACTCCTCAGCTTCAGCCAGGGCTCAGAGGGGCACCGCGGGGAGGGTGGCATTTAAGCAGAAGTTATTGCCTGGTGACCCTCCGAGAGGCTTGGGAGCCTCTTATCACTCACGTGGTCCAGCCAAACAAAGCTGGTTAATGCCTTATCTGCTCTGCTGCTCTCCAGCCTTGTCCCAGCAACCTTCCCAGCTCAACTTAGCCAGACACGGCCCCGCAGGGCAGGAGAGGATGCCAGCCAGCACTGAGGTGGTTGGGGGAGTGAGGTGCCCACCGTGCCACCTCACCAGATGCCTCGCGGGTCATGCCAACAAGTACAGGGGACAGACACACTGGCAGAGTCCCATCAGTGCTGCCTGAGATGCTTCTGCACCCACCCTCCTCTTCTGGGCACTAACCTGGTCCCTGGAGAAGGCCGTGAAGAGCGTCAGGAGGCCCTTTGTCACCAGCTCTTCCCACTCCGTCTGGCAGTAGAAGTCCTTGGATTTGTACCGGCAGCCGAAGAAGAGGCAGTTCCCTGCAGGAGCAAAGCACCAGGGCTGTGCTGGGAGCACCCCGTGCTGGGCACTGCTGGTGCCACCTGGCTGACAGCCCCGGCCTGAGGAGCCACGAGCCATGGGAGCACCAAGTCAAGTGACCTGTGGCAACCAGAGGCCTCCGTGTGCTGCAGAAGCAGGAGGGCAGAAAGTGTCCCCGAGGGCTGCCTGTCCCCCGAGCCAAGGGAGTGAGGATGGGACAGGGGTGGGGGCACGACTCCCTGTGCAGCAGCAGCTGAGCTCAGTAACCCACGTTCGCTCTCGGACAGCCAACAAAGAGCCTCTGCAGAGCCCTACCCCACCCGAGGAGCTGCCCTGAGTAACCACACAGGCTGCACACAGCAGGCTCTGGGCCTCACCTGCCCCAGAGCCCAGCTTGCTGCTGCTCAAACACAGCAAAGCCTGACCTGGTGGAACCCTCATGAGCCCCCAGCCCATCCTCCCACCTGCTGGCACAGACCTGTCTGTGCGAGGGGCACCCCCAGTGTCCCCCAGGACCGTCCCTCACCTCTCCGTCCCAGTGCCACCCGCTCCTGTATCGCTGCTCGGAAAGGGGCCACCCCCGTGCCAGGGCCAATCATGATCACAGGGGTGGCAGGGTCAGCTGGGAACTTCATTCCTCCTTTCTTCACCCAAAGAGGCACCCGGACATCACCTGAGAAACAGAAACCGACGAACATCACCCCACCACCAGCGCCCTGCGCCTGCCCGCGAGGGTGAGCGGGCACCCAGCTCTTGGTGCTCCAAAGACACAGACAGACCTGGCTCATCACCCCCAGCACCAAGGGCACGCTGTGTGTGCGTGAAAAGCACTTCAGCTGCTCCAGCACTGCCTCTGCTGAGAGCTCAGCCCTTCCTGCCAGGCCAGGCTGCTGCTCCAGCCGGGCAGCTCCTGCACACGGGCAGCACCCACACGGCTCCATCCCGGGCCCAAGGGATGAGCGCTGTGTGCCGGGGGATTCTCACGGAGCCCAAGCACTCACCTTGCTCCGGGTTGAGAGAAGCCAGCCAGGTGGAGCAGAGCCCCCGGCGGGGTTTGCTGAGCCGTGTCCTGTAGCGCACCACGGCCACGAGGATCTGCATCCGCTCGGGGTGGGCCTGTGCCACACAGGAGCCATGAGCACAACCCAGCACGGCTCCCCAGGGAGAGCCCAGCACCTCCTCCAGGGACACAGCCTGTGCCCAGCTCCCGCCAGGGCACCTGAAACACCCGTCCCAGGCTGGCACAGCCGCTTACAGCGGAGCACAAAACCTTTCCAATGGGGAAGGGGGGTTTTCCCGGGGAACCACTGCTGCAGGAATGCTCTGCGCAGCTAGCAACAGCGATGGTGACTGTCCAGCCGTGGAGGACACATCCAGCCACGCATGGGCCGAGTCTGCAGGCACCCGGGCCGCTCCCACTGCCACCTCCCGGCAGGAGCAGGGAGCGGCACTCGCCCTTCCCCAGCTCCCGGGACCGCATCCCACTGCTCCCGGGGACAGCGACACCAGCCCTCCGGGGTGTGCTGGGACAGTCCTGCCGCTCACAGGGCTGCAGGAGAGTAAGTGCCCTAATCTGAAGGCTGGCACAGCCCTGGAGTTTGCATCCAGCACACGAGGCTGCTGGGCAGGGATTTGGGAGGGATGTGGAGGCTCCAGAGGAGCCAGCCCAGGCCCTGCCAGCCCCTCTGTTCAGAGTCTGACGTGAGGCCAGAAGGGCTGAGCTCTTACCAGCAGGGAGGAGGCGATGGAGAAGGCGCGGGGTCTGATGCGAGGGATGAGGTCCAGCAGGTAATCGGCCGGAACGGCACACGTGGTGTGAGGGAAATCCCACAGGGCCTGCAGAGCCAAGAGGGTGAGCCCCGGGGCACCCCAGCGGGCAGCCTGCCTGCCCTCAGGGTGCCAGAGGCTGTGCCACACAGCTGTGCCACGCTGCCCAAAGGCACCACACTGGGCACCTCTGAGCACCAACCACCCTGTCCCACTGCCCTCTGGCCCCCAGAGCAGCACAGAGCCCACCCCAGAGCCCAGAAGGATCCAGGGTTGGATTTAACAGCCCGTGGAAATCCACAGACGCTTCAGAAAGTGGGTGAAATGGATTAAACTCCTCAGCCAAGAAGTGATGGCTGATCACATCCTGGGTGCTCCCAGCCCCCAGGGGCAGGCCTGCCCTGCTCCCAGCCTCACCTCCAGCGTGGTCCTGCGGGGCCGGTTACAGTAGCTGTACAGCTCCTCCTGGCCCTGTGCCGAGCTGAACTCCTGCAGCTTCTCCCGCTCCAGCTCGTTCGTGGAGAAGGAGGCCAGGAGCTCGAAGAAGGAGCGCCGTGGCACGCAGGAGATGTCCAGGTAGTGTGTGACCAGGTACTGGACGGTGCAGGGCTGTGGCAGGAGGGGAGGGAGGGCTGTGCCTGCAAGGCGAGGCAGCGGGGACAGCTCAGGGCCAGCACCTGCCCGCCTGCCGTCCCCAGGGCCTGCAGAGCCCCATGCTGCACCCACGAGCCATGGAGCCGACTGCACCCATCCCTGCTCCCACCACGGGCCTCTGCTCCCTCCTGCTCGCCCCAGTTCGCTTTTCAAGCCGTGGGTTTGCCATGGAGGAGGTCAGCGGTGCTCAGCCGTGCCTTACTTCTGGCAGGAGCTTTGGGACAGTGCCTCACCCACACGGCTCCCACCCTGCCTGCACTCGATGCAGCAGAAATAACCAGCAGTGCCCTGTGTCACGCCTGGCCCTGTCTCTCATGTCTCTCCCAAGGGCAAGAGGAGCAGCCTGAATTTCTCTTGGGTTTGTCTGCCAGGCAAAAATTCCAGCGTGGACAGACACAGGGAAGCTGGGGGCGGAATGGGCGCTCAGGGGCCAGGAGAAAAACTCCCCCTGTTCCATACAGGCACCAAGAGCCCTGGGCAGCCTCCGAGGGGTCCCTCTGGTTGCTTGTGCTGGTTTGTGGCTGCAGAATCCCCTCAGGAGGTCCCTGGAGCTCAGACAGAGTGGGGAACCCACGCAAGGAAGCCTGGGGCTGAGGAGGCTGCAGGATCCTCCCCACTCTGCTGGGGCTGCCAAGGCACAAGGCCTGGGTGCAGCCTGGCACTGCTGGATGCCTCCCACTCACACTGGCCCTGCTCAGGACCCCCACACACAGCACTGCAGGGAAGCACGGTCTCCATACTGCCAGACAGGCAGCTCCTGCATCCATCCAACACTCCCAACCAGCTCTACAGCAGAGGAGGAGCAGAGCTCCAGGCCGGGCCAGAGCTCAGGGGATGCCCTGTCTCAGCAGGAAGGGGAGGGAGCAGCAGGCAGGACCTACCAGGCTCCGTGGGCTCCAGCACAAAGCGTCTGTGAGGCTCCAGGCGCAGGAGCTGGCAGAACTGCTGCACATCCTCGGGGCAGTTCTGGGGCTGGATCATCACCACGTCCCCCGCGCTGAACCTGTGGGTGCAGGGGGAGCTGCCAAGCACGGCCACGGGGCACAGCCCCAGGCACAGCCCCCGGCACAGCCCCCACACCAGGGGAGGCAATTCCCAGTGCTCTGGCAGGCAGAGGGAGCTGCTCCACGGGCAGGACCCCACCCCAGACACCCCTGGACTCCATGGATGGGGACTCGCAGCAGGGACCACGACCACAAGGCTGCGGCCTCAGAGATCAGCGAGGAAGGGCAGCAGGAGAGGAGGGCCGGCCCCAGGACAGCTGGTCCCACACGACAGAGCTTGGGGGAGCCTGGAGAATGCTCACGTGATCCCTGAGCCCGCGATGTCGAACTCGATGAGCCGGACATCCTGGAAATGGGACTGAGCCGTGACCCTCCGGTTGGACAGCACGCGGGCGGCGAAGGGGTGGAGCTCGCAGGGAGCAGCCCGGGGGGCTGTGGGCTGGAGCAGGTCGCTGTTGGGCTGCGGGGAGTCCTCGGGCAGGTAGCGCAGGGTGTATTTGGGGGGCAGGCTGTGGGGAGGAGAGCAGGGCAGCGGGGTTACCTCCATGCCACAGCTCCTTGATGCAGGGAGAGGCCTGGAGTGTCCCACTGTACCCACCAGCCACCATCCCTGTCCCCTGTCCCCTGCCAGGAGGAGATCCCAAAGGCTCCAGAGCAGGCAGAGGGAGGCTGGCTGGGCACACACGCGCTGCCAGGGGCAGAGGCACATCAGGACAGCAAGGTGGGCAGAACCCGGCTGGGGCAGCTGTCACACCCCCCAGGGGACAAGGGGACACCCATGCAGAGAGAGACGGGCCAGCGGTGGCCGAAGCACAAGGGACACGGGGGACACCAGACGCTGTGTGGGGAGGGTCCCTGCTCCAAGCAGAGCAGGTCTCCGCTCTGGAGCACAGCCAGGGGAACAGAGCATTTCGGCCCAGGCAGCCCCTGCAGGCCCTGCCCGCCCTCCGCACTCACCGCACGTCGGGGCTGATGATCTCGAGGCCGGGAGGGAGAGGATACAAGGCAAGGATCTTGTCCCATAAGGCCACGAGCCAGGGATCGACCACTGCATCGGGCCTGCAGGTGGGAAATTCAGGCTGCAGCAGCATCATCCCTTCAGGGTCAAGCCCTGCTGCCCCTGCATGTGCCCAATAACCATCCCCAGTCACCCCAGGCACTCCCTTCAACTTCAGGTCTGGGAGGAAACACATCCCAGCCACTCTAAGAACTCACTCGCCCTCCAGGGCCCAAACGGTGGCACCTGAGCAGGATCTCCAGCCCCCCTCAGCACCTGTGGGGTCACCGAGTCCCTGAGCCACCCACAGCCTTTGCCCCGTGCCAGGTGAGCACAGCTGAGGCTGTGCAGGTACGGGGCTGTGTGACACAGCCCTGCCCTGCTCTGAGCAGGGCTGGGGCTGAGCCAGGGCTCATGGCCACGTTCTGGGGGCCACGGCACACCCTGCAGAAGGGGGTGGCCCAGGTCCTGGCCCAGGAGGGTTATGAGCAGAGATCAGCACATTCCCAGAGCTGCAGGAGCAGCCCTGTGGTGGGAACAGCACACTGCTGTGCCCAGGCTGGGGTAAGGCACATCCAGCCCTGCCATCAGCCCCAGGACAGAGCTGCAGGGCACCCCGGGGCCCCCCTGCCACCCCTCCTCTGGGCTCTTACCCCAGCTCGTGCTGGTCGTCTCCCAAGGCCACTGGCAGCAGCGGGTTGCCCCCGAGCTGTAGCAGCCGCTTGTGCAGCTTCTTTGCAACGAAATTAAACCTGAGCAGAGAAGAACACAGGGCAGGGCTGCTCCAGCAGCACAGCAGGCACTGCCACAGCACCAGCACACGCTGCCAGGGCCACCGGAGCAGCACACAGGCAGAGCCAGCACCGTGTCCCATCTGGGCAGCCAGCCCTGCCCTGCCTGTGCCAGTTCACAGAAGCAGCTGGGTGCCACTTGCTGGCCCCCACGGGCTGTGCCCAGCCCCCAGGTGGGACAAGGGAGGTCCAGCTTCCCTTCAGGGCAGCTTGTGCCCTGGGCCATGGAACATTTCCTTCCCTCCAGCCCCTCGCTGCCCCGCAGAGCTCAGGCACGCCCGTCCCTCCCGCTGCAGCTCCGTGGGGCACACAGAGCGACCTCCTGGGGAGGCCTGGGACCAACGGGGCTGGGCTGCCACTCTGCCCAGTGCCTGCTGCTGCCTCGGCCCATGGCTGCGATGAGAGACTGACACACAACGTCTGACCCGCTGCAGCAAAGCGTCCCTGGCGAGCTTGGGAGGAAGGAAAAGGGCAGAAGCCAAATTCCTGGGCGTTAGGAGGGACACGGGCTGGAATTCCTGGGCGTTAGGAGGGACACAGGCTGGAATTCCTGGGTGTTAGGAGGGACACGGGCTGGAATTCCTGGGCGTTAGGAGGGACACGGGCTGGAATTCCTGGGCGTTAGGAGGGACACGGGCTGGCAGGACAAGGATTTTTAAGGCTGGTGGGAATTACATCTTGTCTGAGCTGCTGCCCCAGAGTCACACTCTGTCTCCCCTTACCCCCTCTGCTCTCCAGCCGCTCTGCTCTCTCCTGCAGCTGCCCAGGAGCTGCAGAGCTGCTTACTTGGGGTAGGAGGAGTCGCCGAGGCCCAGCACGGCGTAGTCCAGCTGGCACAGGGAGCCGGCCGGGAGGTTCTTCCGGAACAGGAACCGCCAGAACATCTGCGAGGGACAGAGCCAGCGAGTCCTGCTGCTGCTGGGCACCTCCCTGCCCGCCTGCCTGCCCCTGCACCCCTGCCCAGCCACCCACAGGGGCCCTCCCGAATCCCAGCAGAGCGGGGAGCACGGCTTTCTGCAGAGGAGCCCCCTGCAGCCCCCTGCCCGTGTCCCCCGGGATGTGACCGGTGCTGCTGCAAAGCTCCCCCAGCAAAAACAGCCCCTGCTCCAGCTGCTCCAGGAGAGAAAGCCCCGGAGCAGGAAGGTAAAAGCAACGGGACAGGAGCACATCCTACCTTCATGTTGTCAGGGGGGTCTCCCTGGCCCGTGGTTGCACACACAAACACCACCAAAGGCTCATGGATGAGGTTGGCCTGTGGGGACAAACACGGCACAATCAGGTCAGCGGCCTCCCAACTGCTCTGGAGCCAGGCTGGGACAGCTGGGGGGGTTCAGCCTGGGGAAGAGAAGGCTCCAGGGAGATCTCAGAGCCCCTGCCAGGGCCTGAAGGGGCTCCAGGAGAGCTGGAGAGGTATTTTGGATAAGGGCCTAGAGAAACAGGACAAGGGGGAATGTCCATAAGCTGAAGGAGAGCAGCTTTAGATCAGATACTACGAAGAAATCCTTCTCTGTGAGGGTGGGGAGGCCCTGGCACAGGGTGCCCAGAGGAGCTGTGGCTGCCCCCTCCCTGGAAGTGCCCAAGGTGAAGTTGGACGGGGCCTGGAGCAGCCAGCACCAAGGCTGTCTGAGTTCAACAGCGTTTGGACAACGCTCTCAGGGACAGGGTGGGATTGCTGGGGCGATTCCAGGATCCCCATGGGTTGCTTCCAACTCGGTTTGCTCCGTGATCCCATGGTCCCGTGGGAGGTGTCCCTGCCCACGGGCTGGTGCAGGTGGGGCAGGAGCAGCAGCGCCCAGAGCACCCCGTGCCCCACTCACCACGTCGCAGCTGTCCAGGGCCTCCACTCGGCACCGCAGGTGCCGGCGCTTGGCTCCTCTCCCGATCCTCTCGGCCGTGTCCTGAGCCGTCCCGGTCTGGCTGCCGAACAGCACCAGGAGTCCTCGGCCCGCCATCTGCAGGAGACAGCAGCGGGGAAGCACTGGAGGGAAGGGAGACGAGGGGAGGCAGAGCTGGGCCTGCCCTGGCCCGAGCAGCACCGACCCTGCCATGGGGCTGGGGGTCCGGGGGACGCCTGTGGGGCTGGCACAGCACAGGGATGGTGAGCAGCTGGGACTCAGCAGCGGGATTCGAGGCTCCCAGGCTCGCCTCCCACCCCCGGGCAGCACCGAGGGAGTGACCCCATGTCCCAGCCAACAGGGACAGCGGGGACAGACAAAGGGGTGACCAGAGCTCTCAGCCAGGCTCCGACAGCGCGAGGGCCCGGCCTGCAGGGATCCCGCCCAGAGAGCAGCCTGAGCTGCAAACAGCGGCTGTCACCATGAGCCCACAGAGAAATAACAAACTAAATAATAATAAAAAATAAAATCACAGGCCAGTTTGGGTTGGAAGGGACCTTAAAGCCCATCCAGTGCCACCCCTGCCAGGGGCAGGGACACCTCCCACTGTCCCAGGCTGCTCCAAGCCCCAATGTCCAGCCTGGCCTTGGGCACTGCCAGGGATCCAGGGGCAGCCACAGCTGCTCTGGGCACCCTGTGCCAGGGCCTGCCCACCCTCCCAGGGAACAATTCCTGCCCAAGATCCCATCCAGCCCTGCCCTCTGGCACTGGGAAGCCATTCCCTGTGT
>VZTA01012594.1:0-16930 GCA_013398855.1 Mohoua ochrocephala | reverse complement strand
GGACAGGCCCGGTGCCGGTGCCGGGGCTGCTGCCGTCGCTGTCCCCGTGCCGAGGGCAGGTGACAGGCTGGGACAGGGCCATGCCCCGGCTCGCGGCCGTGGTGCAGAGCATCGCGTTTCTCCGAAAGCTCCACATCTCTGTTCGTGCTCCCTCAGTCCCTGCGTTGTCCTGTCCTGCGAGCGCTGCTGGGCGTGACAGTTACTTTATTTTAGAATAAAAATGCGTTGAAGGATTGGGATTATCTATAAAATCATTTTTTCCTAGAAAGCAGCTGCACCTAAAACTGCTGCCTGGAGAGCGGGAATTGCCTGGAGGGTGGGCGGTTGCTGTAGATCTCCTGGTGGTAGCACAGCAGCCCAGACTGCTGCCCTGCCCTGCCCTGCCCTGCCCTGCCCTGCCCTGCCCAGCAGCTGGCTCAGGGGTTTCCATCTGTCCCCTCACCTCCCTTCAGCACCCCTGTCCCTTCAGTGCGCTGGCAGGGGTTTGCAAGGTCACGCTGAGATCACCGACGTGCGTGGTTTTGAACAGGAATGTGATTTTTCTGCTTTGTATTTCACTCCATTTCCTGAGTGTGGGGTGTGGGAGGGCAGGAGCGTGCCCGGCTGGTGCTGGCTCTGAAGGGGGGAGTCTCAGTGCCCTCAGCCCCCCCAGAGAGCAGGAGGAATTCGGTGTTCCCTGTGGAAGTGCAGACCAGCGTGTGCGGTGCCGGTGTCACGGGGATGCACAGCGTGGGATTGTTGGGGGGCGTGCGCAGGACCCGATGATCCTCGCGGGTCCCTCCCAGCTCAGGAGCTCGTGTGATTCTCGCACCCCCCGAGCTGGCACTGGCCCTGCCTCCCGGTGCCCTTCAGCTCCCGTTCCGCGGTGGGATGTGATCTCCCGGGGCTGGGTGGCACCGGCCCCAGGGGCTCGGGGGAGTCCGCTCGGAGCCACTCCTCGGCTCCCCCGGGCCAAGGACGCGGCACCTGGGAGGTGGCAGCCGCCTGCTCCCCGTCACTGGGAGGTGGCAGCCGCCTGCTGCCCGTCACCCCCAGCTCACGCCGGTGTGAGCTTATCCCCTCGCGGTGTGGTTGTGCCACACGCCCCCGCTCACCCCGGCACGGGAGCTCCATCCCCGCTGCCCCGGGAGCTCCATCCCCGCTGCCCCGGGAGCTGTGCCAGCCGCAGCTATGGGGTCACCGGTGTGGGGCTGGGCGGGGGCCGCGGGGTGGGAGCTCTGTGGGGTCGGTGGCTGCTGCAGCGCTGAGGAACCGGAGCCGCAGCAGGCGAGGGACGGGAGAGGAGCAGGACGAGCAGCAAAGCCTCTGAGTCAGGAGGGGACACTCACGGAGTGGCCCTGGGGACCCACGGTGCCTTCAGACACTCCCACAGCTCCTGACCAGCAGCTAATTAATAAACTAAGGCAGGGGCTCGTCAGGCCCAAAGAAGATCAAACAGATGATCGCATCCCTCAGCCACGCTGCGCAGGCACGGAGCCCTTTCCTGCTGCCCTGCCCCGCTGGGGCTGCCCCGACCGCGAGTCCCAAACCGACACCAGCCCTGTCACTGGGGTGTGGTGTCTGAGACAGGGGGACATCCCCCGAGTGCCACGTCCCCCGTGTGCCACATCCCCCGTGTGCCACACTCCCTGTGTGCCACATTCCCTGTGTGCCACGTCCCCCGTGTGCCACACTCCCTGTGTGCCACAGCCCCCGTGTGCCACATCCCCCGAGTGCCACGTCCCCCGTATGCCACGTCCCCCGTATGCCACGTCCCCCGTGTGCCACAGCCCCCGTGTGCCGCCCGCCTCGCCTGCAAGCGGCTTTGCCGGTGTTTTACTGCTGCCTTGGGGACGAGCCGGCGGTCAGCGTGTCCCAGCCCTGCTCCTCCGAGGTAAGGCAGTTTCCCTGGGCTGTGTGGGGACACGGGGGTGACACGGTGTTGAACAGTGGCGCGGGTGGGCTGCCCCGGTGGGGGTGCTGGGGTGGGGGGGTGGTCTGGCAGCCAGGACCTCCCTGTGTCCCTTCCCAAGACTCGTGCCTGGTGCAGAGGAGTCGCCTGCTGTGCCCAGGGCCACCAAGTCCTGGAACAAACCTTGCTGGGGCATTTGCCCTGGCACCCAGCAGTGCACAGTGCTGGCACACCAGCCTGTGGCCACACAGAACTCCTCCTGGGAGCATCCCTTGGAGAAATCCTGCTGGAGCCTCCACCCACTGGCACAGCTTGAGGGGACCCTGACACCCGGTCCCTGCCCGGTGTGAGCATCGAGGTCTCTGGTGTGGGGTGGAGGCTCCTCGAGCCTCAGGCCAGCGCTCTTTCCCACCTTGGCAAACATGAAAATCTCACCTCGGGGTTTATTTCTGCTGCTGTGGCTGGTGGGTTGGGCATTGGTGGGTTGGGCATTGGTGGGTCGGGCATTGCTGCCAGCTGCACCTCTCCCAAACCCAACAGCAGGGTCTGGCCATGGGGATACGCTGGGGGAGAGGTGCAGCCTCCCGAGGCTGGTGCTGCAGACCCAGCCCCGAGCCCCTCTCGCCCCTGGGGTGCTGGGGAAGGAGCCTCTGCACAGCCCAGGGGCCCAACCAGCATCCCCGTGACAGAGGGGCAGAACCAGCCCCGGCTGCCACCCTGCCCCGTGTGTCCCAGCCCCTGCAGGGACAGCAGCACCCTTGGGGAGCCATCTGAAACCGGGCTGGGTGCGCTGCAGGACAGAAGGCAGCGCTGCCGTGTCCACACAGAGCACAGCCCCTGGGGCAGCACAGGTGGGCTCCACGCACCAGGACACGGCTCCAGCCTGACCTGAGCCTCCAGAGGGGCAGGGGGGCTCCCAAAAGACATCTGGGAATGGGTGGCCCGAGGGACCTCCATCCCTCCTTGCAACATGACATGGGCAGTACCTGGGGACAAGGAAGCTTCAAATGGCCCGAGCTCTACCAGTCCTATTGGAATCAGAGTGGGAGGGAGGGCTGGAGCTGGTCCCTGCTGGGACAAGTCACAGCAAGACCCAGGGTCGGTCTGGCAGAGGAACGGGGGCAGCAGCGAGTGGTGTGGCTCACCTGGAGACCTGGGACCTGCTCAGAGCCACCGCCTGCACCTCCCACGCCGGGACTGGGGTGACCTCATGGAGCAGAAACCGAGTTGTGGGAAATGAGAGACTCCCTTTTTTAAACCTGAGTCAGGCTGCTCTCCTTTCAGAAGGCACCAGGAAGGTGTTGGCAGTGCAGGTGATGTCACTTCACAAACACCGGTCAGCCCAGGGCCCAGCAGGGACAGCTAGGCTGGAGCCCCACCGAGTCCCCACACCAGCCTGGCCACTCCCTTCTGGGTCTCAGAGTCACTGCAAGGGCCACAGGCAAACAAACACATGTCAAAAGCAGATCAAACAGGGCGTGTGTGTACTCGAGCCACACTTCTGCCCAGCAGATTTGTCTGTCACGAGTCAGAAGGAGACATTTGGTCCCTTTCTCAGTTACAGCAAATAGCATATTTCACTCTCCCCAGAGCATGGCCCTGAAGCCAAACAGGGCTGGGGCTGATGGGCCCAAGGACCCGAGGGGAGCCACGTGAGAGCAGCTGCTCCCGGGGTCAGGCACCTCGTGGCCCTTCCAGGTCCAGGGATGCTCGGACACCACATAACCCCAAATTTTAGCAGAGACACCCCTTTGGGTGGGATTGTCTGAAGAAAGCTGAGGGCTGGATGTAGCACGGAGCCGGGTGTTGCTGGGCTGTTGCTGGGGAGGGTCAGGGGCAATGAGGGCTGCCCTGCACAGCATTTCCCTCCCAGCATTGCCTCGCTTGACTCAGCTGAGATAAGGCAGCTGGAACTGTGTCCTTCCACACAGATCCTCGTGATCCTTGTGATTCACACCTAGAGCCCAGCCAGGGCAGCATCACCTGAGCTGCAGGGCCAGCACGGGGCCAGCGAGGGAGAGCAGCCCCTCAACAGAACCTCTGGGACTCTTTCTTTACCACAAAAAGGGACAGGAAAAGCAAAGTGAAGAGTTGCTCATCCTGTGTTTGGGCTTGGAGCTGGAGGTTTTGGTCAGCTCTGGGTGCACACGGCCACTGGCAGTGCCACATGTCCCCGAGGGACCAGGGCTGGTTGGTGCCTCTCTGTCCTGAGTGGGGATGAGCCCCCGTGCTCAGAGCAGCCCTGTGCAGTCAGCAGGGGATTTCCAGAGCAGGGACACTCATCCACCCCTCCCACTGAACCCAGGTGAATCCAAAGCTTCTGTGTTGTGTGGAGGTGGGAATGCAGGAGTGGTGGCACCCTCTGGGCTCCAGGAGCCACCCCAAGGGAGATGCCCTGGGAATGTCGAGGTGAAGTGCCCTGAGCCCACAGAGACACGCCATCGCCTCACAGAGGGAAAGAGAAAACGTCTGTTGGTTCTTTCAGGCAAGAGTCAGCTGTGATTTCCAAAAACAGGGTGGGACTTATGGGAAGTGCACTGTGGGCATTTCCCTGAGTCTCAGAGAGGGGATTTGTTGAAATGAAGCAGCACGAGGAGGTTAAAAACTCACTGCAGTGCAGGACAAACAAAAGAACTTACGAAAGACGAGGGAATAACCAATCCCGCAGGAACCAAGAGCCATGACCCGAGAAGTCATGGAGGGCACTGTAAACCGAATCACAAAGCCAAGGAACAGCTCTGGGTGATCCCTGTGCTCATTAGCATAGTAAAGTCCCCGCCCACAGGCCGTGATCACCCCTCACTCAGAGGAGCCCCCTCCCCACAGTGAACAGTAGAAGTGTGCAGGGTATCTGTGAAGGCAGAGACTGCCAAACCAAAGGCTGCCCTGCTCGTGGTTAGCTGTGGGGAAAGGCTGACTTCTACGGCTTCAAAAGTGTAAAAATGGGCACCTGGCACGCCGAGGGTGTGTCAGCTTTGTTGATTCACCACCCAGCACCCTTCTCTGCGTAGATGTGAAATAAAATCATTACCTCGACTCAGTGCGTGAATCTGCTTCCTCCTCACGGGGTGAAAGATCCCAGATTAGGGACAACAGGAAGAGGGAGCGGCCCCGAGGTCTGAGGAGCACCCGGGGACTGCTGCACCTGATGCGACAGCACGGGGACACTGCCAGGGCACGCAGCAGGACCTCCGAAACAGCAGCAGAGGTGCTGGGAAGGGTCAGGGGCAATGAGAGCTCCCAGCACAGCATTTCCCTGCCGGCCTTGCCCCGCTCGACTCAGCTGGGGCAGCTGGAACTGGCTCTGTCCGCGCAGATCCTTGCGATAGCCCCGCCGGGCTCTTATCGGGAGCTGCATCGGCAGGAAGCAGCTCGGCTGCGCGGCCCCGAGAGAGCAGATCCCTGTTCCCTGTTCCCTGTTCCCTGTTCCCGGCCCTTCCGCTCCCAGGGCTGTCCCGAGCCCTCCCCACTCCCTCACCTCTCCTCGGGGGCTGCAGGGACCCAGGAGCAGCACAGAGCCGGGTCAAACGCAGGGAAGGGGTGACCACGGTCCCAGTGACGGTGTCCTGGCCCCTCCAGTGTCCCCTGGCAAAGCCCTCAGCGGTGCTGAGCCCCCCCCGGCAGGGCAGTTCTCCCCCTGTGCTGGGAGTCCCCATCTCGTTGCGGTAAAACTCCTTATCGGGTACCCACACTCCCTGAGAGTCCCGGGCTTGGATGCTGCACGTCACTGTCACCTCTCCCAGAGCCTGCAGAGGGAATGCTGAGGGAATGCTGAGGCTGGGGAGAGCAAAGAGAAAACAGAAAGGGGGGGTGTGACAGCACGGAGAAGCAGAGGGCAAGGGTTAAACGCAGAGATGTGTCCTCCATCTGATTCCATTCAAATGAGGAGGAGGAGGAACTAATTGGCTGAAGATAAGGACAATGCCCGACGGGGCCATGAATATATACCTGCGAGAGGAACGGGAGAACAGATATTCCAGACTTTCGCCTCAGACTGATGTTAATCACGAGAAAATAACGGGGGAAAGACTTTCCAGCAGTATCCGCTTCCAGAGGATATAAAAGGCAAGTCCAAGCCGGGATTGCTGCACCCGGAGGAGCCCCGAGGGATCCCACGGGGGTGGGTGCGGCTGGGGCAGGGCTCCGGGAGTGCGGGCAGGAGCGGGGCGTCCTCCCAGCCCGGGAGATGCGGCCGCCCGCCCGCCCCTGCTGCAGCGCCTCTCGCCGAGCTTCGCGTTCCTCTCCCCTGTTCCCTGCAGGGCTCCCCTCGCCCCTCCCGGACCCGGGCACCAGCGGGTGTGGGACCTGGCAGATTGCTGCGATCCCATCACGGCTCGGCCGGGCTGCAGGGCAGCCAGCCCCTCTTTCCTCCAGCTCCCTGTATTTCATCCTAATATTGCTTTTCCCAGGAAAAGAGCCGATTATTCACCAGGGTTTCTGGGCGGCACAGCTTGAGGCAGCGTCAGCTTTCAGAGCAGATCTCCTCGCAGCTCTCAGTGACACCGTTGTCCCCAGGTGTCCGACCACCTTTGTCCCGTGTTTGGGTTTCCAGGAGCCTTCACCCCAATGCTGACTAAGAAGAGGAAGCCCTTCACCAGTGCCATCGTCGGGGCGCTGGTGGCACTCTCCATCACCGCCCTGGTTCTCAGCCTGGTGAGGGTTGAAGATGTGACGCTGCCACCCACGGTCAAGGTGAGCCCTGAGAAGGTCCCTGAGCACCTGTGGTGAGCCCGCTCACCCCGGGCAGGTGCCCGGAGCCAGCAGCTGGTCTGTGGGGCTCGGAGGGGACGTGGGGCCAGGACCTGCCCGGCAGTAGCAGGGTGGGTGTTCCGTCCCCACCTCGAGGTGCAGGCAGAGGAAAGTCAGAGGGGAACTCATCACCAGGTTTGGGATTGCCTTGGGGCGGGCGGGTAGGGCAGAACCCTGCCCTGCTCCCTCTGCTCTGCCGGGACTCGGCACCTCCGTGTGCCCTCTGTTCCTGCCAGCTCCCCCCGCTCCGTCCCTCCCCTCACACGAGCATCCTGCCTCCCCCTGCCATGCCCTGAGCGTGGCATCCCACCCCGGCTGCTGGCAGGGGTTGGGGTTTGGGCGTTATGGGGGCCAGGCAGGTGGCTGAGAGCTCCTGGAGAGGCCCCGCTGTCCCTGCCCACGCTGGGTGCAGCCATGGGGCAGCGGGGAGCGCGGGAGGTGGGAGGACTGCAGGCCCCGAGGTGGGGCCAGTGGAGACACAAAAGGTATGTGACCGTGAAAGAAAATCAAAAGGCATGAGGAAACAACAGGAAATGTTTGCGTGAGCTGGCACTGCAGCACAGGCCTCAGCACAGGGGATGACCGAGGGCCTGAGTCACCGGGGGGCTGAGGCCACCGCTCTGCTCTGCCACCTGATGGGGTTTGTGCCTCAGACGTGTTCTGGGGAATCTTCTGGCCCCTCTGCCCTGGCAGGGCCACAGTGGGGCCAGGGCCAGCCTGCTGCTCCTCCACCTCGGTTATGCCTTGATTTCCCTTCCAGTATGGGATGGTGTTCGATGCGGGCTCATCCCACACCTCCCTGTTTGTCTACGAGTGGGATTCCGACAAGGAGAACGACATCGGCGTGGTCAGCCAGAGCTTGTCCTGCGACGTGCAGGGTCAGTATCCCCCTGCCACGGGCTCTGTCCTGCCCTGGGTGTTCGAGGGGTGGCTGGGGTGTCCTGGCGGGACAGCCCTGTCCCTGGGGCTGGCACTGCGGGCACGGGGGAGCCGTGGCTGTGCCGGGTGTTCCCCGAGCCCCTCAGCGCCGCGTGGTGCCCTCGCACTGGGGGGGACTGAAGCGCCTCGATGGCGAATCAGTTTTCGTTCCTCTGCCTTGGGGTGCCCCCCTAGCTGCTGTCCTGGCTGGAGAAGGTGTCACCCCATAGTGACACTGCTGGAAGCACGGGAGACACGGGAGAGGAGCAGAGGTGTGGGTCAGCCAGGGGACCAGGGGACCCCGGAAAAGCACCTTTGTTGCTAAGAGGTGACAGCCCTCACTGCCCTGTGCCCTCTCGCTCCCACAGCCCTGACCCAAGCCATTCCCATCAGCCCGCCCCATGTCCCATCCTGACTCTTTTCCAGGGCAAGGCATATCGAGCTATGCCAACAATCCCCCCGAGGCTGGCAATTCCTTGAGGGAGTGCCTGGATAAAGCCCTGCAGGTGATTCCTGCCGAGAAGCAGAGGGATGTCCCCGCTTACCTCGGAGCAACGGCTGGCATGAGGCTGCTGAGGTACCGCTGGGGGACAGGGGAGTGACAGCAGTGACAAAGCTGCGACAGCCGCTGCCAGGACAGCTCCTGCACAGGCCCAGCACCCCGGCTCCACACTGCCATGAGCAAGTGACTGGGGAGGCAGGAGAAGGGGGAAAGGCAGCCTGGGGGGGACGCAGGGATGGCTGAACTGTCCTGGGCCGTGTCTGCTGGGCTGTCCCAGGATGGTGCTGCCTGCCCAGTTCCAAGACAGAAATGCTTTCCACAGCTTTGTCTGCTCTTCATTATTCCTTAAAAACAAGGGAGCTGGGGTGCCACCAGGAGTGGTGCCACCTGCCCAGGTGGGTGGGTGCTGGTGGGGCAGAGGTAGGAGGGGAGGAAGTGCTGCAGGTCCTGTCCTCACCTTTCACCAGCCCCTTCAAAGGCCAGCCTTCATTTCATGGCTCTTGGTTTTATGGCTGCAGATAGCTCACGTTATTTCTGTGCCCTGGCAATCGGACCTGGGAAGGAGCTGGGCCATAGCCTGAAGGTTGCTCACTTCAGAGAGCAAGAACAGCCCTGAGACATCTTCCCCACTGAGAGGTCTGAACCCAGGCTGGAACCTTCCCAAAAAACCCCTGGAAGTCAGCAAGCAGCCCTGCCTTGGGCACAGCCAGTGGGCGATGCTCAAACCCGGGCCTTGCAGCACATCCCCCTCCAGCCTGCTGTGCTTAGGCAGGGAAGGGTGGCCCGGGAAAGCTCTGGGTGACCGGGATCAAGCTGTGCTGGAGGGGAGAGGCTGCTCTTGCTCCTGGATTGGCAATGCCAAGCCGAGACCACTGGGATTCACCCCGCAGGAGCAGCTCTGACAAGTCACAGGGCAGGAAACACCCACTCAAACAGAGTGCTCATTGCAAAAACTGGGAGCGTGTGGGACTGGGAGAGAACCAGACTCTTTCCTTGAGTTTCCTCTGGTGTAGCTGGGTATGTGCCCTGTCCTTTGCACCCTTCCTAGGGAACAGAACCGCTCAGCAGCAGAGCGAGTCCTGGCCGAGGTGGCTAAAACCATGCAGGAGTACCCCGTGGCCTTCAAAGGGGCTCGGATCCTTACGGGAGAGGAGGAGGGGGCTTACGGCTGGATCACCATCAACTACCTGCTGGACTCCTTCACCAAGGTGGGAGAGGGGTGGACCACCCACTCCTTGGCTAACACAGCATTTCTGGTTTTCCTCAAGCTTTCTCAGTGCAGGAGAGGTCAGGGTCAGCGCCTTTTGGGAATGATTCAGGGGAGGGAGACGCATCCTCTGGCTCACCCACAGCGAGTGAGGAGGGAGACGAGGAACAAGGGTGTTTGTTAAGAGCTCGGGGCAATCCCCACACCGTGTGGGCAGAGGGTCTCTCCGGGACAGTGAGGTCAGTGCAGCACAGCTGGGCTTTGTCTCCCTGCCCTGGGAAGCTCCATCTCCCTGTGCTGCTGGGAGACTCCGGTTCTGGTTAAAAGTGCCAGCCTGATGGCAGCTCGGAGCAAAGCTCTGTCCCAGCCCTGCCACGGCTCAGAGGGGTGCTGGCAGTGCCGGGCCCCTGTGGGGGCTGTTGGAGGATTCTCGGGTGGGAATCCCTCTTGCACCAGGGTCCCTGCAGCCCCCTCGGGAAGGGCAGGTCCCCAAGCCAGTCCCGACCAGTGCTTTGGCCTGGGGATGGTGACCAGAGCCAGGGGAGCACCTGCTGACCACCAGAGAGCTCCATCTCTGTCCTGGCTCTGATCCACGCCCCGGCTGGGCAGGGGAGGTGGCAGGGGCCTCACACGCCCATTGCATTTAGTAACCAAATCCTGTTGTCTTCGATGGGGTGAGAATTCTGCTCGGGGCATTCCGTGCAACTCCTCTTCCTCTCCTGGCTCTCCTTGGCAGTACTCCCCCAAAGCCCACGCCTGGCTTCGTCCGGAGGCAGCCAGCATTTTCGGGGCTCTGGATCTCGGAGGAGCGTCCACCCAAATCACCTTTATGCCCGGAGGGTCGGTGCTGAGCCAGAAGGAAGCCTCTGAGTTCACCCTGTACGGGTACAGCTACAACATCTACACCCACAGCTACCTCTGCTACGGGCAGAACGAGATGCTGAAGCGGCTGGCGAAGGAATTGATTGTGGTGAGAGGCAGCTGAGGGGTAATTGGCCTCTGGTGTGGTGGTGCCAACCACAGAGCTGTGAACGCATGAACTGAGGACAGGCAGGGCTCTTCTGGAGAGGCGTCAGCAAGGACTGAGAGCGAGGACAGAGCCCTGGAGCGTGGCAGGGCACGTGTGGAGAGGAGCACGGACATCACGGAGTCACACACTGGTTGGGGTTGGAAGGGACTGTAGAGCTCATCTTGTTCCTCTCCCCTGCCATGGGCAGGGACACATTCCACTATCCCAGGGTGCTCCAACCCCGTCCAGCCTGGCCTCGGACCCTTCCAGGGATGGGGAAAATGTCACAAGGGGCAGTTTGGGACCTTCTGGTGTCCAGAAATGCAGGACCAGGCTCTTCTCAGAGGTGCAAAGTGCTGGGAGGGTCTGGAGGAGCTGCAGCTGCATTTTGCTGTCCCCAGGAGTCGTCCCCCAGCACACGAGTCCACCACCCCTGCTACCCAAAGGGCTACAACGAGACGGTCTCGCTGTCCTCCCTCCGCGCCAGCCCCTGCACCGGCGGCAGCGACCCGCGCCTGCCCCTGGGCGACAGCAGCGTCACCCTGGAGGGCGGCGGCGACGCCGGCGGCTGCCTGGCAGCCCTTAGGAAGCTGTTCAACTTCTCGGCGTGTGGCCAGAGGCAGGACTGCACCTTCGACGGCGTCTACCAGCCCCCGCTGCGGGGCCAGTTCATTGTAAGGCAAATCCGTCCTCCCGCCTCCTCCGAAGGGTGGCCCCGCTGCTGGGGTGTCCCCGCTGCCCCATGGCACTGTCACCTCCCTGCAGGGAACAGGGAACAGGGAACAGGGAGCTCCCCAAGGGCACGCTGGGCATTGCTAGGGATGGTTTTCCAGCCACGTCTCCAAACGGGACCATGTTGAGAATCATCGAATCCCAGACTGGTTTGGGTTGGAGGGGAGCTTCAAGCTCATCTCCAGCCACCTCTACCATGGGCAGGGACACCCTCCACCACCCCAGGTTGCTCCAAGCCCCGTCCAGCCTGGCCTTGGATGCTCCAAACCCCAAGTGTTTGGTGAAAACCCAGGAGCTGAGACAGCAGCCTTCAGGCACCAGCCCCCAGCCCATCGCCTGCTGGGACAGGGGTAACAGTGCCCCGGGGCTGCCCGGGGTGGGACAAACCCTGTGAAGGAAAACCTGCCCGGGGTTCCCCTCTGCAGCTCAGCGCTGTTTCTGTCTCTTGCCTTGCAGGCCTTCTCTGCCTTTTACTACAACTTCAAGTTCCTGAACCTGACGGAGGGGCAGCCGCTGGCCGTGGTCAGAGAGGCCATCGAGGGGCTGTGCAGCAGGAGCTGGGAGGATGTACGTCCCTCAGGAGGGAGGCTGTGTGGAGGATTTGCAAGCAAAGGGGTCCTGGGGTGGGGGGAGGGCAAGGCTGCCTGGTTCTGAGCTGTGCCCTGCACAGCAGAGCCACCCCTGAGCTCTGCGTGGAGCTGGGACTGTCCTGCATCCACTCCTGGCTCAGACACCCTTGGGAAAAGGGCAGCCAGGGCAGGTGAGGGCAGCAAGAGCTCACCTCCAGCCCAGGAGCTGGGGATGGAGGTGGGGATGGGGGGAGAGGTGGGGCTGGAGCAAGGGAGGATGGTGAGAGCAGAGCCAGCTGCTGGCACCACGCTGGAGACGAGTCAAGTCTTGGAATCATGGAATTCCAGACTGGTTTGGTTTGGAAGGCTCATCTTGTTCCACATCCCTGGCATGAGCAGGGGCATCTTCCACTGTCCCAGGCTGCTCTAAGCCCATCCAGCCTGGCCTTGGACACGTCCAGGGACGGGGCAGCCACAGCTGCTCTGGGCAACAAAAGGGGGTGGATAAGCCCAGGGATGTGCCAGCACCACCATGGGGCAGAGAGCGGGAGCCCCTTGCAGGAGGAGGCTGAGCTGGGAGAGCCTGGGGCGGGAGGAGCTGCAATATCTGTCTCTGTTCCCATGTAGGGTGTAAATCCTCCCCGAAGGAGTTGCCCTGTGTGGGCAGGCCCAAAATCCCTGCCTGGCCCAGAAGTCTCCTTCTGGGTGCTGGTGGCTGTGGAGCCGCTGCCGCTCGGGCAGCACCCTTCAGGGCTTTGTGTCCACACAGAAACTGCCTGTGAATAACTCCCCTCCGTCCCCAAACTTTCCCTGCTCCAGCTGTCTTCCAGCTACCCCAGGGAGAACCCCAAGCGACTGCCTAAGTACTGCACCAACGCCAACTACATCCTCACGCTGCTGCTGGACGCCTACGGGTTCAACGAGAGCAGCTGGAACAACATCTCCTTCCAGATGAAGGTGGGCAGTGCTCCCAGCCCGCGAGAGGGAGCAGAGGCGGTCCTGGGGGAGATCCAGCCCCATGTTGGGGTGCTGGGGGGGAGCCAGCCTCATGTTGGGATGTTGGGGGGGAGCCATACCCACGTTGGGGTGCTGGGAGGGAGCCATACCCCTGTTGGGGTGCTGGGGGAGGAAGCCAGGCCCACGTTGGGGTGCTGGGGAAGAGCCAGGCCCACGTTGGGGTGCTGGGGAAGAGCCAGGCCCACGTTGGGGTGCTGGGAGGGAGCCAGCCCCATGTTGGGGTGCTGGGAGTGAGCCAGGCCCATGTTGGGGTGCTGGGGGGAGCCAGCCCCATGTTGGGGTGCTGGGGGGGAGCCAGCCTCATGTTGGGATGTTGGGGGGGAGCCATACCCATGTTGGGGTGCTGGGAGGGAGCCATACCCCTGTTGGGGTGCTGGGGGAGGAAGCCAGGCCCACGTTGGGGTGCTGGGGAAGAGCCAGGCCCATGTTGGGGTGCTGGGAGGGAGCCAGGCCCACGTTGGGGTGCTGGGGAAGAGCCAGGCCCACGTTGGGGTGCTGGGAGGGAGCCAGCCCCATGTTGGGGTGCTGGGAGTGAGCCAGGCCCATGTTGGGGTGCTGGGGGGAGCCAGCCCCATGTTGGGGTGCTGGGGAGCAGTGGTCCAGAGAGCCCTGCCTGCCCCCCATCCCAGCGTGGCACTGGTGTCCTGCGCCCCATCCCAGCATGGCACTAGTGTCCTGCGCCCCGCTGGGGCTGAGCAGCACCAGGCGGGTGGCCACAGTGGCTTTCCTGCAGGGCTAACCCCGTCCCCTCTCCCCGGGGCAGGCGGGGAGCGCCGACGTGGGCTGGACGCTGGGGTACATGCTCAACCTCACCAACATGGTCCCGGCCGAGGCTCCAGCCAGGCTGAAGGGGCACTGGCCTTCCTTGTGGGCTGCGGCCGTCACCTTCATCATCCTCACCCTCGTCTTGGGGCTCGCTGCCCTGCTCCTGCTGCTCTGGGTGTAGGAGCCCGGCCGTGCCTGGGAGCCCAGCGGGGACAGAGCGGGGCTGCAGGGCCGTGCCGGAGTCCCCAGTGCAGGTGGCCTGGGGCTGCCTCTGTGCTGCTGAGCACCGTCACCTCCACATGGGGTCTGCCTGTCCGTGGGCCTGGCCCCCAACACGCCAGCAGGCGCTCTGAGACTTCCAGAGGAGCTCCAGAAGGGATCAGCCTGCAGAAGCCTCAGCCAAGCCCGGTGCCTCCTGTCACTGCTGTGTGTGTCACAGACACGGCTCCATGCCACCAGCCTGGCCGTGGGGCTGTGCAGAGCCAGCCCTGCCGTGGGGCAGTGCCCCAGTGCCAGCCCAGCCGTGGGGCTGTGCCCCAGTGCCAGCCTGTGGGGCTGTGCAGAGCCGGCCTGGCCGTGGGGCTGTGCAGAGCCAGCCCTGCCGTGGGGCAGTGCCCCAGTGCCAGCCTGGTGGGGCACAGTGCGGGCCCCTGGGGACAGGGTGCTCTGTGCCGGGTGTGACCGCGGCCACCAACAGCCAGGCGGGTCCCTGCCAGCCTGAGGGACACTCTGGGGTAGCCCAGCCGGCCCTGTGGAGGGTCTGTGGCTGCAGCTCACGTGGAGATGGTCTTGGAGAGAGAAGGGAAACTGAGCACCCAAAGCCAGGAGTGTGGTCCGTGCCCCTCTGGAGGGTCCGTCTCATCTCGTCATCCCATCAGCTCATTGTGTCACCTCACCCCATCATCACATCTCACCGCTCACCCCATCATCTTCCTTCTCGCCTGGGACAAAGGGATTGATGTTCCTCAGAGCCTTCCTGGGGACAGCACTGTCCCACCACAGGGCCTGGGCTCCGTGGCTGTCAGGATGAGGCTCCAGCAGGCTGAGTCCTGCCCTGCACGTGGCTGAGCTGGGTCCTGCCCACGGCCTTTGCCCTTGGTTCTGCTCGTTTTTATCTGCCCTGTGGATGGTTCGTGCTGCTGTTTGTGTTCCTGCAGTGAGGAGCAGACCTTTGGTGTCCCTGTGGAATGCTGGGCACCTCACAGCTCTGGTCACCCAAATAAACACTGCAACAGGCAGCACGGGGGAACGCCTGTTACTTTGCTCCCAAACAGTTGTGATTTCCTTCCTTCCATCTCCCAACCAGTTGTGATTTCCTTCCTTCCATCTCCCAACCAGTTGTGATTTCCTTTCCTTCCGTGTCCCAAGTAAGGGCTGGTGATGATGGACACTCAGGGGAGAGGCAACGAATCTACAGGAGCTGTCCCTGGAGACAGGGAGGTGTCTGCTGGAACCTGGAGAGGAGCCAGCAGGGCACAAGGACAGGCCTTTTCCTTCTCAGAGCAGGGGTCTCAACTCACCCAGCACTTGGCTGCCAGTGGGACTCCCCAAAAATGTAAGGGGGGCCCTGGGAGCTGCCTCTGCCATGTCCCAGCAGCGTTCCCAAGTCAGCCTGTGTTGGAAAGGGAGGATGAGCTGTCTGCCAGGCGCGGGTTGCAGCTGGACTGGAGAGGAACTCACGCAGGAGAGCAGGGGGCTGTGCCATCCCTCCCTGCCAGGGCTCCCCAGACCTCAGCAGAGCCCTGTCTGCCAGGCCAGTGCCCCCCATCCCCCAATGCCAGGCCCCTGAGGCTGGGACCGGCCGTGGGAGGTGCAGACCCTGACCTGGGACGGGGCGGGACACGTGTGTCCCGCTCTGCTGTGGGCTGTAACCAGCCCTGTGACAGTCCCACTGCTGCCAGCCCCCCCGATGCCCATCTCCAGCCCCCCCCAGCCCTGAGATCCCCAGGCCCCTGCCCTGAGCCCCTGCCTCGCACGGCCGAGCCCTCCCTCCCGGAGCAGCTCCGGCCAGCAGCACGGGGAAAGGAGAAGCGGAAAGCACGTGGCTGTGAGGAGGATGCTTTACAGCTGTGCCCGTTCCAGCTCACCAGGCCACGACTCGGGGCCCCCCAGGACAAGTCCGTGGCCCCTGGGCGCACAGGGGTGATTCCCGGGAAGCAGCTCCTTGCAGAGGCGTGGCAGCAGGACTCGGTGGATGGAGGCAGCGCTGCTAGAGATGCTCATAGCCCGAGGAGCTCCTCTGGCAGCACGTGGCAGGGAGCAGGCAGAAGGTGAGGATGAGCATGATGGCCAGCAGAACCGTGGCTGCTACCCAGCTGCAGCGCGGCAGCCCCGTGACTGCGGCGGGAGGCTCCGAGGGGATCATGTTGGAGAGGTTGAGCATGTAGCCCAGAGTCCAGCCCACCTCTGCGTTAGCAACCTGTGCAGACAGAGGGGGAAGAGGGATGGGAAAGGCTGCACAGTACCAGGCAAACCAGAGAAGAGCCTGCACCCCCAGGTCCTGCTCCGCAACCATTTCTGTGCCCACCTGGGGCTGCAGGGGCTCCAGCAGTGATATAAACTGGGGAGAGCACGAAGGGCCAGGCCAGGTGTCCCAGCAGCTGCGTGAGTGCAGCTCAAGAGCTGCCCTGGGTACGGGCAGTGGGGCCGTGCTGCCCTGGTGTCCCCTGTCCCCAGCAGCAGCAGGGAGGGCACAAGGCACCTCCTGGCACGGTGTGAAGCCGGGGGCTGCCAGCCACGCTCGTACCTGCTGGACGAAGTGGATGTTGGGCCACGTCGTGGCGTTGAATTTGAAGCCTTGCAGGAGGAGGGTGAGGGTGTAGGAGCTGGCTGCACAGGCGTCACGGAGCTGGGTCCTGCTCGCCCCGGGGAACAACTCCGGCAGCTGCAGAGGTGGGAGACCAGGGGGAGGCTGGACACGGAGCAGTGCTGGGTGTGCCCGCACTGGGAACAACCCCTCGGTGCAGCTGGGAGCCAAGACCAGCAGAGCAGGGAGGCCCCGGGGGCTGCAGGCTGCTCTCCCTTCTCTCTCCGGGTCCAGAGACCTTTGTGCTCCCCCTGGCTCGCTCCAGCTGTCCACAGCAGAGGATGGGCTGTGGATGAGCCTTCAGTGCCCAGGTGAAAGGAACTCCTGGGCAGGATCTCACCTGCTGCCAGCTCCTGGTGCAGACCTGCCTGATGGTGGCATTGGCCGAGCTCAGGGACTGCCCTCCTGTGAGGTTCAGAAGGTGAAGGGTGTAATAAAATCCCGAGAAGGCCTGCGGGTGTTGAGACCAAAGGTGAGAGGTGAGTGAAGCACTCAGGCCACTGATGTCCCCACCCCTTTGCAGGGGTCCCTGTAAGGCCCCGCTCAGCACTGCACTGGTGGCAGGGACCCCGTGGGAGGGAGCTCGGGAACGCTGCCCACAGGGACAGGGCCTGGTCTGGGAGAGCAGAGGCCTGGGGCTGCCTGGTCAGCACCCCCTGTGTGTCCATGTGTCAGGCACATCCCAGCTCCCAGGGCTGGCACTACTCAGACACTCTCCTAGAGCAGTTTCCCAGGGGTTGTGCCCCAAACTCCCATTGTCCCCCC